>JAJSOF020000033.1:46360011-46555011 GCA_025594305.2 Periplaneta americana | reverse complement strand
CTAGCAAATCGACCGTAGAAGCGACTAATCCCCAAATATAGTATTTAGTATTAGTATTTATTTATTTAACCTGGTAGAGATAAGGCCGTCAGGCCTTCTCTGCCCCTCTACCAGGAGATTCCAACTATAATATGAACAATAAAATTACAATTAGTATTAAATTTACAATTACAAATAAAATTACAATTAGTATTAAATTTACAATTACAATTACAATAAAAATCAAAGTACGAAAAGATTACCTCACTAATTAAAGCTAGATAATTTATCATAGAAAAACAAAGAATATTTTACATTTACTGAATTACAAATTAAACCTAGAATAACAAAATTGTATAGTGATGAAATTACTGGTTATTGAAATATTTTGTGATAGATTAAGGAAACTATTTACAAGAAATCAATTACTGACCAAGTGCCTAGTAAGTTTGCGTTTGAATTCAATTTTATTTCGACAGTCCCTGATGCTAGTAGGTAGCAAATTCCAGTCTTGACAGGGCTATTGTGAAAGAGGATGAGTATGAGGAGGTGCGATGGGATGGTATTGTTAGTATTGTTTATGATGAGAGCGTGTGTTCAGATTGTGGTGGGAAGAAAGGTAAGTGAAGCGAGACGACAGGTACGAAGGAATAGAAGAGTTCAAGATTTCGAAGAGAAAGAGAAATGAATGTAAATTTCTTTTCTTATCTAGTTTAAGCCAACCTATTGCTTCCAGGGATGGGGTAATATGATCATATTTACGAACATTGCTTACAAAACGTACACACAAATTATGAGCACGTTGAAGTTACGTTTTGTTGTCGCTGGGGAAGTCAGTCAGTAACATGTCAGCATAGTCAAAATAGGGAAATACAAGTGTCTGCATAAGGAACTTTTTTAAGCAAGAGGGAAGATGAACATTTATCCTTTTTAGCACATGGATAATAGAATATACTTTTCTGCAGGTTAATTCTTAACCATTATTTTATCGCCCTAGCCTCCTCACTATGCAATTGGCTTGTCAAGCAGTTCCCGGTTAGCCACTCCGGGAATGGTGGTCACTTTTGTAATATAATAGTTGAAGGGTCCACTAGTCACTAGTCACTGTTTGGGCTGCAAGTCACTCTGTGATGAGCTTCCATTGTTGTCGGGCTTTCGCTGTTCTTGACCATAGAAGGCCGAATCTTGATCTAAGTTCATCTGCCCGCCTTATCTTGTCTTGTCTTCCAGCGTTGCGTTTGCCAATTCTTGAGTCCCATGTCGTAAGGACGTGTGTCCACCGGTTCTCGTTGACTCGCATCACGTGTCCTGCCCATTTCTTCTTCAGCTTGTAGGCCGTTTCTGCTGCATCTTTGAGGTGTGTTTGGTTCCTTATGTCTTCGTTACGTAGTGTGTGTCTAAGTGTGATATTCAGCATCTTCCTCTCCATTTTTCGTTGGCACTTTCTGAGCATGTCCCGCTCTCTATCCGTTAGAGGCCATGTCTGTGCTCCCTATAGGAGAACTGGAAGGATGCAACTGTTCATGACTCCGCTTCTTAATTTTAAATTGAAAATCTTGTCTGTCAGAATGAAACTGAGGCTCCAAAATCTCTTCCATGAGTTTCCTATTCTTCTTTGAATCTCGTTCTGTCGTCTATTGTGAAAGGACATTAGTTGGCCTCTACCTCTTTATTCATTGCCGGTATGCAATTTCAAAAAACGACAATATTTGATTGAAAATTGCACTTAAAAGTTATTAATTTATAAGTCACAAAACCGTTATATGGAATAAAGAATCCGTGTGTTGATTGCTATTAATGAAACCCAGTTTCCATTATTCCTCTTTTAATTTCGTCATCGCATTCAGTTGGTAAGTGATTAATTAAATAAATAACCATATTCATTCACAAGTGGCATATTTATCTATAACTAAATCCACCATGTGTAAAAACAACTCATATAGATCAATCAAAGTTGAAAATCAAAGCCACCACACACCTCAAATATAATGAGCGACAGAATCGGATTATAGTTTTAAAAAGTAGTTTTATAATTGGTTTTAGTGGGAACATCAAGCTGCGCCCTAAATTACTATTTCTGCAGAGATATCTGCATCAGTTTCAAATGGATAAAACCTCAAATTTTAATAATTACCAGTAATGGTGTGGCCATTAACCATAAAATTTTACCACAGACATGCAGCGAGCGGTCGTTCGTCCATTACACCATTACACATCAATAACGCGTTAAAAAAACGCTCTTGACCAGCTTAGAATGATGTAGTGTTGTGGTGAAGTTCTATGCACAAATTCTAATGTATTTAATTTGTTCAACAGATTTACGAACTCGATTTGCAGCTTTATTTCAATTTGTTGAAATTAGTATGCATAGACACACACACAAGACACATATGTAGATTACACTGGACAACAAATTTAAACTTTATTTCTGTCCTTTAGATGAAACTATGTAATATTAACTAAATGAGAGGTACTGAGTTCATTTCTGAAAACCAAAATTTTCTATCACATACCATTTCACCTGGTAGAGGGACAGAGAAGGCCTGATGGCCTTATCTCTACCAGGTTAAATAAATAAATAAATAAGTAAATAAATAAATAAATAAATAAATAAATAAATAAATAAATAAATAAATAAATAAATAAATACTAATTTTTATGCTACTCACATTTCACTTCACTTATTTACAAAAATTTGTTACACTAGCACATAACGTAACCTTTGTTTGGCCAAAATTCACAAATTAAAATGTATTTTTCATCTTTTACTTTTGTAGACAGCATCTGCAGTCTCTTTGATGAGTGAACAGCAATATTCAACCACATACTTGCATTCCACCTTCCACCGAAGCGCTTTTCGAAGGTAGATATTTCTTGATGAAACCTCTCTCCGTGTTCATCGCTTACAGCACTAATGTTTTTTTTTTTTTTGGAAAGAAGTTCAGGTGGCTGTTAAAAAGTGTACTCTCAGTGACATGCTGCATCCCATAAGGTGAAAGTAGTGCAACATTTCACTAACATTAAATAAATATTTATTTTGAAGAAACAGTACATGCTGGATAAAATTTAACTGCAGATTCGTTTTTTCCATTACAAAATACATCGAATACACATATGAGTCATTCCATGTCAAATCGAACACCTACGAAACATGACAACTTAATATTTGCTCCAATTTTTTTATATATTCTATTGATGAAATTAAACAACCCATGTGTAATTTTTTCGGGCTGACACAATTATTTAGTCATTTATTAAATGTTACATTTTCCGTAAATTTGGATGCAACGTATTATGAAAATGGTTATACCGAAGGTTCTATAAATCGTAGAAATTTCGTATTTATATCATTTTAAAGTGCAATAATTGCAGTATTATATACTAATTTTTAGTATTCAATCAAAATATAAAATGTGCCCCTTTTAGGGGGTTATATTTTCTTAAATACGTTTTCATATATCAGGGACTTACTTCTAAAAAGGGAAAAATATCATTATATTCTTTGAAATGTTTTACGTAGAACTGCGTTGGTTTTAGAACTCTATTGGAAACAGAAGTCGCTGTGCAAATAATTTAGTGATGGTGTGTTCGGGTCGGAAGGCTCGGATTGAGTGAGACCGCACGCCGGAGCATACAGCTGCGACAGCAGCAGCGAGAGTGACTAATACATTATCAGTGGTGCGGTGTTACTTTACGTAAATAAACAGATAACCTCTAGTTCTAAAAGCACGTAATGCCCCTTCAACACTTAGCAGTTTCCCTTTAATTTATCTAACAATAATTCCTAAGTCTTTCGAAGTAGATATCGTGTTGTGTTGTGTGCATGTCAAATCAAACACCTGTATACGAAACGTGACCATTTAGTATTTGCTTAAATCTTCTAAAATATGTTGTGCAGATCAAAATAAGAGGTCTGTAATTATTTCTGGGATCATACTTTAAAATTTTACTATTTATACTCTTTTAATTATATGACAAATTCATCCACGACGCAGTATGAAAATGCTCATTGTTAAGATTCTATGCATAATAGACGTTGAGTGTTGGTGCCATCTGAAATGGGAAGAAATGAACTATTATATTAATTCTTTTAAGTATAAGTTGAAATACAAATGGGGTTGTTTTAGAGGGTCACTTTTTAAACATAACTTAATGTTTTTTTATAACAGCTTCCTTTAAAAACGCAAAAAAATATACGTACAATCTATTATATTTTACATAGAACTACGTTGGTTTCAGATTGATTTCGAGTAAGAAATAACTTTAAAAATAAATGTCACCACGAAGATGAGTTTGGGATTTATGCTGAGTGGCATTTTTTGCTACATCACATGGGAAAGGGCCTTGTGATGGCATTGGCGGTACCGTTAAGCGGCTTGCTAAGGAAGCTAGTCTTCAACTTGGTATAGATCCTATTGTAACACCAAGGAAACTGTATAAATGGGCTGAGAGAAAAACATTTCTAATATTGCTTTTAAATTTTTTACCATTAGTGAACACAAAAAAACATAGCAATATTTTCTACTCAAGGTAGCAACAAGCAAAAGTGGTGCGAGGTACCTCACAACTTCATTCTTTTGTTCCATTGACAAAATCTCAGGCCATGATAAAGAACTATTCCCTTCAAAGTGAGAGCAAAGTGGTGGACATTAAATAGAATTGATATTGGTTGTAGTTTATTAGTTTTAAAATTCCAGTGTTGTGTAAACTGTAATTATTTTCACAAGTGTATATTTTACAAAAACAATATTTAAATACAGTACTGTGTTATGTAAATTACGTAAAAGAGTGATATTTTGACCGTGGAACAGTGTAAAGTGGTCACACGACTCTCATCCGGAGCTACACCTGCACATAGACCTAATCTTGCAACATACTTATGCAGCCCGCGACCTCAAGACACGCAGCTTGGTGAATCATTTAATTATTTTTCAACGGCTCGAAGTAGAGTTCTGATTTTGTTAAGGGCGGTTAAAATAATTTCAAGGTATTTAAGGATTTTTTCTGTAATTTTAAAGTAAGTCGCTGCCATTAAAACATATTTTTATACATTTAAATGTTTTTTAAAACAAACTTAACAAACATATATTTTTATATTAGTATGCGAAAAATAAAGTGTGTACTGTCACCTTCAAATTGAGACAAAGAGCAAATCTCTGTGATGATTATTAGTGGAGATAATCACGTTTAACAATAATGATGCGCGACCTATTTCAGAATCTTTGATAACACATATCTACTACAATAATCGATATAGACAACAATAATAAAACCCGTATTTATTTTTTCAATCCATAGAATGTGTAAAATTTGTTTTATCTAAATCGGAGACATGAAAGTCAATTCCAGGCTAAATTTGTGCAATTTGACGTGGAATGACTCATATTTCTATAAAAGGGACAAATTTCATGTTGTACAGTGTTATACGTATTTTTATGCTCGACCATGCCGAAATGTAGTAATTATACACCTGGTAGTATCCCTTTAATGCACCTCATTAAAGTACACCTATTCATTATAAATCAGTTGTTCAGCCAATGAGTCCACACCTGTGGAGTAACGGTTAGCGCGTCTGGCCGCGAAACCAGGTGGCCCGGGTTCGAATCCCGGTCGGGGCAAGTTACCTGGTTGAGGTTTTTTCCGGGGTTTTCCCTCAACCCAATACGAGCAAATGCTGGGTAACTTTCGGTGCTGGACCCCGGATTCATTTCACCGGCATTATCACCTTCATTTCATTCAGACGCTAAATAACCTAGATGTTGATACAGCGTCGTAAAATAACGCAATGAAAAAAAATTCAGCCAATGAGAAATCACAATTGTACCATTATAAAACCGCAAGTATCGATTATTCTCGGACATGCAATCGAAAGACAATTAGCGAAAAGTCACGGAGGTTGGAAATCCAATACTGTCGCAGAAGGTTATGTTCTGTTACTATAATAATTCGCGTTAATTCTAAATAATATTCAAATAAATTCAATTTGTCATCTATTTTTCCAATTCTAAACAATTTCCAGGTTATATCACGCCTAATGTTCATGTAATTCTCTAGATTATATCAAGGTCAATGACATTCGTGCCTAGGAAAAAATCAATACTTTCGCGTCGCGCACATCTCACAATTCAGGTCAGTTCCGCTCCTCAATTACATAACCATAACATGAATACTTATGAATAATTTCAAGTTAGAAATATGGGCGAGCTTAAAATGCCTTTAGAAACTTGCCTATAGTGGTAATTAAGACAAACATACTCGCGTCTTAATTACTACCATTATAGGCTCGTTGCATAATGTACTAATTTATTTATGTATTTATTTATTATTTATCTATTTATTTATTTATTACATCATTCTGTATTCAAGTCAAAGCGGATAAGATGTTTATAGGTACATGTATATATATATATATATATATATATATTAGTTGATTATTTAACGACGCTGTATCAACTACGAGGTTACTTAACGTCGATGATATTGGTGATAGCGAGATGAGGCCGAGGATTCGCCACAGATTACCTGGCATTCACCTTACAGTTGGGTAAAACCTGGGAAAAAAACCCAACCAGGTAATCAGCCAAGCGGGGATCGAACCCGCGCCCGAGCGTAACTTCAGACCGGCAGGCAAGCGCCTTAACCGACTGAGCCACGCTCGGCTTACAAGAGAGAAAAATTATAACGATTAGATCAGTCCATTCCAAGTGGGCAGCCACCGAGATGCCGCTGGCAGCCCTGGGTTCACAGGAGCTTAAAGGGAGGTACTTCTGCTATTGTGTAGGTGTGACGTCGCCTACGAAAGCGAATGAACTTGGCAAGTGTTTCTCAAACTATGGTCCGCTGACCACTTTTGGTCCTCGAGGTCTGCCCTTGTGGTCCTTCAAAATAGGCAGAAGAAAAAATAAAATTCAATCGAATTGCGTATCACTCTAAGCTGAAAATCTCAGAATTTGGAAATGACACATGGCAATCGCATTTCACTTTTTCTCTCAGCACTCACATTTTATGAAATTTATTACCCTATCCGTCTACTGACTTCTCATTCTACTCTCAACAACAAAGGAGGGATTTAAAGCACTATGAATGTGGTATTTCTCGCCATCTTTTCCCTGCACATCTGGCGCCGCCCCTGTAACTCAGGCAGCGACTACCCAAATTCATAATAGAGGACCGAACCTTTCCATGTATTTATGATTTTCTTAATAGTTTTCCCGACACCCAGTCTGCACATTGAAATGGTCACGTACTGTACATCGTACACCAATAATACAACTCTGAGGTCACAATTTAAAACTTATTTTCCGAGTAAATATGACGAATTTTCATGGCTTCGTTATCACTTTCATTGCGATATTGAAATTAACAAACTTTCATTAAATGAAGAGAACACTTAATTGGACTCTCGAATGACACCGGACATAAAATGAAATTCCAAGCGGAAGGTATGTTTCATTTTTGGACTGCATCACAAGTGAAAAGAGAATACAGTGAACTGTACAATTGTGCTTTAGAGATTATAATTCATTTTGTTTCTAAGTATCTGTGTGAGAAAGGGTTTTCATCACTAACTCTAATAAAAACAAAGTAGGCTACCGAAATCGACTCGATGTGTGTGACGATCTCCGACTTAAGCCTACCAGCATACATCCAAATATAGAACAACTGTGCAAGAATCGGCAGGTTCATCCATCTCATTTATTTATTTATGTATTTATTTATTTATTTATTTTTGGTTAATAAGTTAAAGATTATCCAAACTCTAATAGCCTTGAATTATTAAAGAAACAAAAATGAATTTTCTTCTATTAACATTAGCTTAATTAGTTAATACTAATATAAAATTAATTTAATTAATTTTAATTAATCAATTCTTTTTTAAAATATAAGTATATTGATAATAAAGTACACTATAAAATGATATATTTGTTTTCGATAGGAACAGGAGTAAGGTGGTCCGCGGAACTGTTCTGACTTAAAAAAGTGGTCCCCACTTCAACAAAGTTCGAGAAACGCTGAACTAGGCTATACACTGCTCTCGCGCAATTCGCTTGTTGATGTAACGATACTGTTCTACTGGACGTCTTAACACGGACACTAGGCGTCTGAGATCTAGTGAGTGTCGGATATTTTACTCTCTCGTTAAGACCCAGCTTTGTATGTTATTAATATTACTAGCCGTACCCGTGCGCTCCGCTGCACCTGTTAGAAATAAATATAAAGTAATTACATAATTAAAATAGGACGTTTGATCCAGGGAACAGCTTTTACAACAGCGCAAGATAATCTGCTTCGCTCAATACCCAATTTTTTTGCATTGCATTTATTGCATATATATTTTATGT
The DNA here is from genome assembly GCA_025594305.2 of Periplaneta americana. NCBI lineage: Eukaryota > Metazoa > Arthropoda > Insecta > Blattodea > Blattidae > Periplaneta > Periplaneta americana. The sequence continues at coordinate 46,546,690 of JAJSOF020000033.1, read as the reverse complement.
ATTTTAACACGATTCAATTGAGCATAGTTAAAATTTGAATTATAAAATAATGGATTGCTAAGATAACGTACTATTACTGCATACTAAATCAATATACTCTCGTTGTTCGTTAATTCTCTGAGATTAAAATGAGTGTACATAAATATTATTTTAAGAAATACAGAAAACGAATGTACAAAATAACCTATTAAATTTTCTGTGCATAAGAAGCTATTTTAATCTTACCTGTCCTCGATTTACTCAGACGTTACTGTAATAACATTATAGCATTATGTCCATGTAGAGAAACACTTTCCAATTGTGAAATAATAATTAATTATACAAGTCAGTTAATGTAGCTTCTGATATTACTTCATACGAACACAGAAACATTCTCTGTAGGCTATGTTTAACAGCTTTCGATTGTTGATGTCCAAGGCCCCTGTTTCGATTGTTATTGTCCAAGGCCCCTTATAGACGAAGTCATTTGTTCTTAATTCATTGCACAGTCTTAGATGGCGTTATTTTAATTTTAAAACTCATTTATCTCATTAAATATCATTACTATCAAAATTTTGTAAAGAATAAAACTTATCGGAAATCATTTTTAAAGAAACTTTTGTTATGTAACATTTTTCACAAAAATCAATAATAAGCGAGATATTTCGATTTATTTAATTCAGGCCCCCTTACAACCCCCCTTTTAAATAAAGGATTTTGAATGGCATATAGCCTAAAATCTAAGTTACAACGAACTTAATTTATATTCCAATTTTCATATAAATCGGTTCAGTCATTATCGCGTGAAAAGGTAACAAACATACAGACAGGCATACAAACAAAAATTTCAAAAAAGCGATTTTCGGTTTCAGGGTGGTTAATTATATATGTTAGGACCAATTATTTTTGGAAAATCGAAAATTACCAGAAAAATTTCGGCTACAGATTGTTACTTTTACTATTATTAGGTCTTTCAAGTCATTCAATGCTGATCTCGCTTGCACAGCTTGTTGGAGCATCATAGTTACAAAATGAATGAAAAGGAAAAGTTACATAGCTATGTCCACATTTAGTACAACATAAAAACCCTTGTATTTCATGTGCCTGCAAACACACTGCGAATTCCATTCGTGTGACAGTCGTGGGAATATCGAATTTCTAGAGGCGGGTGAAGACTGTGACACCAGATCTACATTCAAAGTGTACCTTTGTGTGGAGGGGGATTAGTTATGAGGTTGTCAAATTCACGCACCGAGGTACAGCGAGCAGAGAGACCTGGCTTTTAATCTAAGTTCATCTGGATATCACACGCATCCGCAGATCTGAAACAACGAAGCAGTCTGAGGTAACCAGAGAACATCTACACTGCGTACTGCTAGGCAGCTCCGTCTTTATCATTCTCATTACTTCAATTTCACAATCCCAATAATCACATCTCAACATTCACGTTTATTACGAGATAGTTTCGTAATGTTTTAAAATTCCTTCGTTTTCAGCAGCATACATTTTTATCAACAATAATCTCACTAGACGTTTTGATTTTATCGATAAATCTGCGAGTGGAAAACGAGCAGATTTATCTAGAGAAAATCAAAACTCGAGTGGGATTTAATTGACTATTACACAATTAGAAGAAAGTATATAAAGATTAGAAGTAACGAAGTACTCCAATACAATAAAATATTAATTGACTTACGAAAATACAACTGTCTTCAAATGTATTATTGTACCATCTCAACATTACAAATATTACGCTAGATGCATGCTAGGTGGCAGTAGTGTCTTTATACAGACACTGTAATGATTACTATTCAATAAATCTTTATATTAAACAATCTCTGATACGTGACTATCCATAATATCATATAGCAGAAGTTCTTTTTATCCTCTCAGAGCAGAAGCTATAACATAACCTAACTAATATACACAAGTGTTAGAAAAGTTTTAATTAACGACGATGACATAAAAAATAAACATGAATAATTTTAAAAGGAATAATTATTGAATGTACAATTTTCAAATTTGAATGTGGTTGGTGGTTCAATTGATGTTATATTGGACGTGTGCATAATAGAAGTGGAACTCGTTGATTTAGGCCTACATGGTGTATTCAACTTATTCAGGATTTCCGAATGGTGCTCTTCATTAATTTGTAAATCGGATTTCAGAAGATGCATAGGTATGATCAGTGATTTTTATTAATTCTTGTTCTTTAATGCCCATGCGAGTCATATTTGAAACTGCTGTGCATCGATCGACTGGATTGGTTTGTAATTTTATATATATATTTTTGACGTCCAGACCAGCGCAGTTTCAAATGTTGGCAAACAAAGAAACAAATGCTAGGGACGCGATAAAATTAAACAAATGCTAGGGACGCGATAAAATTAAACAAATGCTATGGACGCGATAAAATTGTGCGATAAGCAGCCATGATTGGTTGAAATACGTCCTTTCGTACCGTTTTATTGGTCAAAAGTAGTATGACGTAGTAAGAGTGTAACAGTCTACAGTAATCTCATTACAAGGCTGTGCTTTATCTAGAGAAAATGAAAACTGAATTGGAATTTAATTGATTATTACACGTTTATGCTCGACCATGCCGAAATGTAGTAATTACACTCCTGGTAGCAGCCCTATAATGGACCTCATTAAAGTACACCTATTCATTAAAGTTCAGGTGTTCCACCAATCATAAAACACCACTGTAGCAATATGAAAGCACAAGTATCGATTATTCTCGGATATGCAATCGAAAGACAACTAGCGAAACGTCACGGAGGCTGGAAATCCAATACTGTCGCAGAAAGTTATGTTCTGTTAATATAATAATTAGCGTTAATTGTAAATAATATTCAAATAAATTCAATTTGTCATCTCGTTTTTTAATGTCTAAATCAATTTCAAGGTTATATCAAGATTAATGTTTAGTTTACTCTCTAGATTATATCAAGGTCAATGGCATTGGTTTCTCGGAAAAAAATCAATACTTTCGCGTCTGCGCACATCTCACAATTTACGAGATATTGCACAAGGTCAGTTCCGCTCCTCAGTCAGATAAGAATAACATGAATACTTATGAATAATTTGAAGTTAGAAATATGGTCGAGCATAAAAAGTCGTATGAAACTTGCCTATAATGGTAATTAAGACGCTCGTATGAAAATTATGAAACAAGCTTGCGCTCGTTTCATAAATATACTCGCGTCTTAATTACTACCATTATAGGCTCGTTGCATAATGTACTATTAGAACATAAAATACAGAGTGTTAAAAAGTATCCAATATTTTTGGAGGTGATAGTATGCATCAAAACAAGAAAAAGATGTTTAATAAACATGAGTCCTACAACACATACTTTCTGAGACTCCACAGTAATGGAGCATGCAGACTGTAAATAAATAAAAAAACACTTGTTCATAGGAGGTGCTCAATGCGACATCCATTTATGGCAATGCATTTTTCTGCCCTACAATACAGCAGACTATCAGATAATCATACCGTAATTGATACCCCTGGCATGGAATACTGATACGTCCCAAAGAATACTGAAAACAAAAGTTTAGTTGCGGATATGAGCGGGGTTCAACAGAGATGGTGTTGTGAATTTTCGTAATCAGCATGCGTGGGCTGATGAAAATTCCCATGCAGTTGAAGAAACAAGGCATCAGCACCGATTCTCAATCAACGTATGGGCAGGCGTTTTTGGCGATAGATTTAGGGCCATACGTGCTACCACAGAGATTAACTGGGGCTCGTTATCAGGACTTTTTAATTAATGTATTGCCAATCTTGCTGGAGTATGTGCCATGTCAGTAAAGACTGCAGATGTGGTTCATGCAAGATAGTACACCAGCACATTTTTTCCGCAATAAGCGTGAACACATGATGCTGACATTTCAGGATCGCTGGATTGATTGGGGAGGCCCCAAACTTTGACCTGCTCGTTCCTCAAATCTAAATCCCCTTGATATTTGGTTATCAAGAACAACCAGGTCAATTTCAAAGAGTGCTTGATTCTTTACGCCGAAGGGCAGAGAAATGCATTGCCAAGAACGAACGTCACATTGAGCATTTCCTGTGAACAAGGTGTTCAGATCTCAGAAAGTGTTTTCTAGGACCCATCGGAAAGGGTTGTTATGTACCCCTCCCACAAAGGCTCGATTTCCTTGGGCATTGCTACTGTGATACACCGTGCACTCTGATTATGAAATCACTCACTACCGGTCTGTCAACTCTCGCCGCAATTCAGCTGTCGGTGTGATTCCTGACGCACATTACGTCATTCATATTCGTTATAAGAGATCGGAAACTACCCTGTATAATCCTATTTTAAGGAGTACACATTAAAATTTAAAATCTTAATAAGAGAGAGTAACAAGAATAATAAATTATTCTTAGGTCATATGTATAACTATTGTTCGTGGAACACGGTTTCAATCGGTATCAGGTAGCAAATAGTATATACGGGCTATTCCATATAAAATCGATCAGTAAAAAACCTCGCATTTTTTTATACTTTAATTTTTTCCCTAACTATACAAGGTGTTGAGGGGAGTGCATTTTCAAAAATATAGTATCGAAAGTCAAACGGTTTCGTATTATTGAGAGACAAATTTAGCGTATTTTATAAAAACAAGCCTCTTTCGGCCCTCAGAATTGTGGAACCAATTACTGCAGATCATTGAACGAGAGCTTATTTTGAAGCTGACATTTGGTAGGTTATGTTAAGAAGTAATCCTTATTTTTATTGTACACAGAGAGACAGATAATCTGATTTTACTTGCTTTTAGGCTTTTTGTAAAAATGTAAAAAAATATTGAGAAAAATCCTTGCATTATTAAGAGAGATTCGGCATTGTTTGCTTAGTGGTACGGCAATAAGTTTCGAGGGTATTAAATAATTATTTTCACACGCCTAGACTTGAACGGCGCAGTACCGCACGCACTGGTCGAGAGCTGAAGATAAGCGAGCGTTGGGAGTCATTTTACTCCTGTGTTTATGAAAACCTGTGATAAAGCTAGCACAGCCATGACTGACAGACGACACATTACGTGTTTGTCTCCTGGCCTTGCCTGTATCCCGTCTCACGGTCAGCTGGTTAGTTCACGCGTGTACTATTTATTTCCTTTATTTGATATTTTCAATACTTTCTTATCAACATATCATCAGTATAAAATATGTGTTTATTTGTACTTTCAATGTGGAATCTAACTATATATTTTAAAAATATTTTTTCGTGGTCAAAGGCGTCTCAATGAGGACAAAATCTAAATTTCTCCATTTCCGTAAAAAGTAAGAAAATCTGTTTATATGTCAATATGAACTTTAACTTCTCAGCATCAAAATAAACCATGATTTTGATCATTGGGTGAAAGGGTTTCGGAGCTACAACAGTTTAAAGTTGCCAATTTTATGAAAATACGATACATTTAAATATTTTTAATTTAAACACTATGAAGTTCTCATGCCTCAAACTTTGCACAAAGCATTGTATCACAGTTCTCTACGTACAAAAAAGTTTCATTGTATTTAGAAATTGTAAGGTCAATTTTCTCTATATTTCGGTCGATTTGAGATGGAATAGCTCGTACAGGTGTCGAAACCTAGCTAGAGCTCTGTTATCTATTCAGGTATCATTTATAGAGGAAATTACGAAGATGTCGTAATGGGAAACAGTGCTGAGGACAGAAGAAAAGTGCAAGTATCTGAAGATTGAGTTGCGTAAAGGAGTCAGAGGAATAGAGATAAGAGTAATATGAGCTACAAATATCGGCAGAAGAGCTGTTCACGTCGTTCTGGATGTGAAAATCGATGGGGCCGCTGAGATGGGAATCTGCGCCACCTCGCCTGGCTTAATGAACGCAGCAGCGACGACTGCGTAGTCAATTACAAATCTCAAGTGCTTTGATCCTTGTCAGTCAACATCAAATCCTCAAGTCCCTCATAAGGGCCGTATCCTTTCCAGCTATTTCAGTTCTTACTTTTTTCTCCAATACTTACTCTTTTTATCACGCTTTCCTGCACTGATTTACGTCTTTCCGAGTTTTAAAGTATTGGTATGCATACATGCAAACCTATTAGCAGTAACAGTAGCAGTAGTAGTAATAAACGAATGATGGTAGTAGTAGTAGTAGTAGTAATAAACGAATGGTGATAGTAGTAGTAGTAGTAATAGTAGTAGTAGTAGTAGTAGTAGTAGTAGTAGTAGTGGTAGTAGTAGTAATAAACGAATAGTAGTAGTAGTAGTAGTAGTAGTAGTAGCAGCAGTAGTAGTAGTAGTAGTAGTAGTAGTAGTAGTAGTAGTAGTAGTAGTAGTAGTAGTAGTACAGAATTAGTGACAATGAAATCCTTTAAAAAGTGAAACTGAATTCTTTTTAAATGTGATAGCGAAATCGTTTGAAAAGTAACACTGAAATCCTTTCCGAGTTTTAAAGTAGACCACTGGTATGCATCCATGTAAATCTATTAGCTGTAACAGTAGCAGTAGTAGTAATAAACGAATGATGGTAGTAGTAGTAATAAACCAATGGTAGCAGCAGCAATAGTAGTAGCAGTAGTAGTAGTAAACGAATGATGGTAGTAGTAGTAGTAGTAGTAGTACAGAATTAGTGACAATGAAATCCTTTAAAAAGTGAAACTGAATTCTTTTTAAATGAGATAGCGAAATCGTTTGAAAAGTAACACCGAAATATTTTATAAAGTGACATATCACCGAAATTCTTTAGAATACCGAAATCCTTTAAAATGTAACACCGGAATCCTCTAAATGTGATAGCGAGATACTTTAAAAAGTGGCACCGAAGTCCTTTAAAATGACAGCTAAATCGTTAAGAAGTAACACCGAAATCCTTTCCGAGTTTTAAAACAGACTACTGGTATGCATCCATGTAAACCTATTAACAGTAACAGTAGTAGTAGTAGTAGTAGTAATAAACGAATGATGGTAGTAGTAGTAGTAATAATAGTAGTAGTAGTAATAAACGAATGGTAGCAGCAGCAGCAGTAGCAATAGTAGTAGTAGTAGTAGTAGTAGTAGTAGTAGTAGTAGTAGTAGTAGTACAGAATTGGTGACAATGAAAGTGTGTAAAAAGTGAAACCGAATTCTTTTTAAATGTGGTAGCGAAATCCTCTTAAAAGTAACACCAAAATCTTTTAGAAGATGTCACATAAATCGTTTAAAATATCACCGAAATTCTTTAGAAAAGTTGCACTGAAAACCTTTAAAAGCGATACCGAAGTCCTTTAAAATGTAACACCGAAACCCTCTAAAAGTGATAGCAAAATCCTTTAAAAAGTGGCACCGAAGTCCATTAAAATGACAGCTAAATCGTTAAGAAGTAGGCTAACACCGAAATCCTTCCGAGTTTTAAAGTACTGGTATGCATCCATGTAAACCTATTAGCAGTAACAGTAGCAGTTGTAGTAATAAACGAATGGTGGTATAGTAGTACTAGTAGTAGTAGTAGTAACAAACGTATGGTAGTGGTAGTAGTAGTAGTAGTAGTAGTAGTAGTAGTAGTAGTGTTAGTAGTAGCAGCAGCAGCAGTAGTAGTAGTAGTAGTAGTAGTAGTGGTAGTAGTAGTAGTAGTAGTAGTAGTACAGAATTGGTGACAATGAAATTATTTAAAAGTGAAACCGAATTCTTTTTAAATGTGATAGCGAAATCGTCTGAAAAGTAACACCCAAATCTTTTATAAAGTGACACATAAATCGTTTAAAATATCACCGAAATTCTTTAGAAAGTTGCACTGAAAACTTCTAAAAAGTGATACCGAAATCCTTTAAAATGTAACACCGAAATCCTCTAAACGTGATACCAAAATCATTTAGAAAGTGGCACAGAAGTCCTTTAATATGACATCTGTATCGTTAAGAAGTAACACCGAAATCCTTTGAAAGGTGACAAAGAAATCTTTTAAAATAATATCGAAATCCTTCAGAAAGTAGCGTCGGAATTCTTTGAAAGGTGATACCAAAATCCTTTAAAATGACACCGAAATCCTTTAGAAATTGTCACCAGAATCATTTCGAAAGTGACACCGAAGTCCTTCAAAATAACCCCAAAACCCTTTAGAAATTTGCACCGGAATCCTTTGAAAAATGATACCAAAATCCTTTGGAAATTCAAACTTCAATATTTTTAAAGTGACACCGATATCGTCTACAAAGTGGCACAGTAACTCTTTAAAAGTGATATAGAAAATAATGCTTTAAAAATTGGCACTAAGATCTTAAAGAAAATTGGCAACAATATTTTTAAAAGTAGCTTTCAGAAAATAATAGAGAAATTAAAAAAAATATATTCACCGCAATCCGTTAAAAATTGGAAACGATTTTATTTAAATGTATAAATTAGAAAATAACAACAAAATCCATGAGAAAGTTACATTGAAGTCCTTTACAAATTGACACACAAATCGTTTAAAACTCATAACGAAATCATGTAAAAGATGCAAACGAAATTCGTTAGAAAACGACACTGGAATGCTTTAAAAGTGACACCGAAATCCTGTAAAAAGCGAAAACGAAATAGTTTAAAAAATGACACCGAAATTTTTTACAAAGTATTAGTAATATCTCTGAAAAGTGACACATATCCTTTAAAAAGTGGACCAGAATGTATTTAAAGTGACAATGAGATCCTTTAAAAACTACCAGCGAAATCCTTTAAAACGTTACACCGAAATCCTTTAAAAACTGCCAGCAAAATCCTTTAAAAAGTTGCACCGAAATCTGTTGAAAACTACCAGCGACATCCTTTTAAAAGTGGCAGGGAAATCATTTCAATGTAACACTGAATTTCTTTAAAAACGTATAATAAAGTCCTTTAATAAGTGAAACCAAAATACCTTAAAAAGTGACACCGAAGTACCTTAAAACGTGACATCGAAATCATTTAAAATGACACCGAAATCTTTTTAAATTGACACCAAAATTATTTAAAAAATGACTCTGAGATCCTTGAAATGTGGCATCGAATTCTATAAAATTGGCATCGAAACCCTGTAAAAAGCAACATCGAAATACTTAAAAAATTGACACCGAAATCCTTTATAATTTGGTATCGAAATATTTTAGAAATTGGCACAGAAATTTTTTAAAAGTTACATCGAAATTGATTCAAAAGTGACGCCAAAAACCTTTAAATGTGACGCTAAAATCCTTACAAAATTGACCTGGATTTCGATCGAAACATAGAACGAAAGATGCGGATATTTCGTCATTATTTTCGATTTCATTTTAAAGGGTAGATTTTATTTCAAATTGTAATCAGGAAAACGTCCTGGTTCAAGCGACAAATACATTTTTAATTTTATTAAAATTATAATTCTAGATATCCTGGTTTTGAATATATTTTAGGGCAATAGCATTCCCTTAAAATTTTCAAACTTCGTAATGTGGTAAACATGGATAGCTGAAAATTTCAATTAATTTAGAACAGTATGTTGCCAGTATGTCGAGAACTGAATTACAATTACATCAGGAGAAAAAAGTCACTTCTCAGAACGCGTTTTAATGAAAGCAAACTTAATGTGTGAGTAGAAGCGGACAAAAAAAACTTTTTTAAACTAATTGCGAATTCCGAATATCAGAGTCATATCATGTCCATGCTCCACATGACATACGAGTTCTCAAACTCTTTCCATTCTTCCGTGAGGGCCCTCTTATGACATGCATATTGCACAATGGACGGAACCGTAGATTAAAAGTTCGCCACTTTTTAGTTCTGTTGGAAGCATAGAGGCTATCGCGTCATTGGTACCAACGGTTTTATGTGGTTTTTAACGACTCCGCGGGAACTTCGACTGAAAACCCTTTCCACTCCACCCTTCACTCAACCTCCAACGATCCACCCCCTTACACCCCTACGTTTTAAAACCCCTCCAACATTCCCTGCATCTGGTGCTCGTAAAATCAGATAATTGGCAATTTTGACCTCTAGAATAGTGCACTAGCGGCCGATGACCAAAAGTATTTCGATTTTCTCTCTCTACTTTTACCGGGTTTATAGCGAGTTTGATTCGGTACAGTGATGCAATGAAACAAGAATAATGCAGTAATATATATTTTATTTGCGTGTCTTTTTTGTATTGATGCTCGGTTCACAATTACGAGATGTCAGGTTTACCACGCAAAGTTTATAAATTAATTATAGTGCAATGAGTTGAAATTCGTGCCAGCTAACCCATAATGACAATCAGTGTGATCGCACTGCTGTTAATCCTTCCCACAATTTTCCAACACAGTAGATTTTAGTAAGGTAACCAATGTAAATAAACTGGAAATATGTACGTATCTCAATATATGCACAGTATGTGAACCCAGGGTACAATGATACAGAGTTTTTTATTCCCGCATTTCGAATTTTATTTGCAAATATCTGCAAATTCAAATTACAATCGCATAATTGCAGCATAATAAACATTACGAACATAGAAACACTGTATTACTCATACTACCGCTTATAAACTGCTGAAATATGCATCTTGGTTGCAAAAGAAATACACAGCATGTTATCAAATCACGACCATTGAGAAGTAGATATTGTTAGTAATTTTTTTCCTAAAAAAAAAGTTTATGTCGAAATATATCGATTACGCCACGTCATATTTCCGCACAATAGCTACTATTTCTTGCAAAAATATGTTTTTCCAAGAGGAGACTATTACAGGAGTTTATTTCGAGCGACCATTATTTAGTTGATGTCTCAACTTTATGTAGACAGTGAAAACTCCATTTCGCAACACGATGAGGTACTACTCTATTTGCATTGTGAAGTTAGACAACATCTCTATAAAACTTTTCCACAACGATGGATTGGTCGTGCAGCAACTGAAAACAAAACTCTCACAATTTCGTCACCAATTATGCTGTTCAAAGAAACTACTAATCCATGTACCGTGACTTTCAGTGTATTAAATAGTAGGGAAAACTCGGCTAATTTCGTGATATTACTTTTTTAATTTACCACCAAATTATAGCGGCGGCGACAAATGTAATTCTGAAGGTATAGTATAAATGGTAGAAGATGTGGCTACTATAACATAGATTTTGTTCATTGTACTCTTGCAGTGACGTGAGCGGGTTTCCCCCCCCTGAAATAACTCGAAGAGTTTTGGGATTTATAACTTTGAATTTGCGGGTGAATACACCATCCGATTTCCTTTGTCAAAAGAAGAGTTTTTTGCTCCAAATTGTTTTCAATGGTAAATACTGGCATTGTATAGGCCTACTTCTCGGTGAAAAATAAATGCTTATCAATACACTGATTAAGTAACACAACCTTATCTTGGGAGGCTATTTTCTTAGCGTTCTTTTCATTCCACGAGATCATTTTTTCTCTTTAAAATTTTTCTATACTATAGCACACTGTGGTGGAAGAAATATCAGATGCATGAAATGTAAAGTGTGTATTTTGAGCATCTCTGATATATTGTGCATGTGATGAATATTGCAGATGGCAGATAATCGCAGGGTCAAATGTGGAAAGAAATATAATTATAAATGATATGAAAGAGGAAACTGATTGTATCTTAAACAAAGGAAAGCTAATGCAAAGGAACGTCGTCTTTTTCTTAGTAAGTTCGAAGAGGACTAGAAAACAGAAGTCAAGGAGAATTAAATTTCCAGCCTCCCAAGTGAGTTAAAAGAAACGAAATAGCATCATCTTCAGGAGCCAAACAAAGAAAATGTGTGCTTAAAGAAAAGCCGAGTGACAAGCCTAAAGATTTGTTGTCATATTGCTCAGGAAATTTCGTGGACGACAAGTATGTTGAAAGATGGATTCAGTGCGTCAGTTATGATCAGTGGTTTCAAGAATCGTGTCAAGACTTTTCAAAATACTGAAAAGACTTTAATTGTTTCGGTTGTAACGTAGGTATGAATATGACTGAGAAATTAAAAATTGTACTGAATATGCCTAAATATTTTAAATTTTAGTGCTATCACGAAAATACCTATGCGCTATCACAAAGTTATACCAGTCTTTCTAGAGTGCTAATTCTTTTTGTGTATTTGTACTGCTTGTTGGTAATTATTGTGTAAATTTATTTCAGGTAAAAATGCTGATATGTAGCTTCCTGAAACCTAATAATCTACGTACCGTACATTAAAAACTATTTTCTTAAATTTGAATCTTATTCTTGCACCAAAACCTTAGTATCACGAAATTAGCCGAGTCTACTCTACCTATCATGCCTACTAACCCATACTTTCTTAAATTTACATTATAAACTCACAAAAATACAGAGCAAACGTGAGGATTGTATTCTAAAAGAATTATTAAAAATACATAAAAATTATTAACGCATGCTCTTATTATCACCATATACCTTTGGCTAGTTTTCTCTTAATTATGTGAACTATAAATTCGCAACTTGCAAACGTAGCAGACTTCTCTAGCACGTGATCATCATGGTGTAGGAAAAGTGCTCACGACAACACATGAGAAGAATCTCATATTAAGTTCCTTCTGGAGACGAATTTACAATTCTCTGCAGAGACTCGAACCCCCTTTAACAACAGGAGACGACCTGGTCATGATTTTAGACAAAATTTTAATCTCCATTCCCGGTTCTTTATTACTCCATTTCTGTACTTAAGTTGGATTAAGCAGAGATTTAATGTTCCTTCTAGAACCTTAGTTTAAAAGTACCTACGTAGCTCTAGTAAAAATATGATAGTTTCATTTCCCGGTTTAGTGTAATATTCTTATTTAAATTGAGCATCTTACGGACACTTCTGTGTGTCTTGTGTAAACATGAGTAAATCTTCTCTAGAAGAAATAATTAACAATTCTTTACATTATAACAGGGCATACATAACAGATATAAACGTGCTGCATTTTTTCCTTCTCTCCTCTATAAAGCTCTTAACAAGCTTCGCTGAATATACTGCAGAAAGCCGCATAAATTCAGCCTTATATGCTTCTATTACATTGTAAAAGTAGGAGGGGGTGTGGGTTACTTAATCCCCTTTGTCACAATTACGGCCTTAAATTCCTACCATAACCGCTTTCCTAGGACGTAATTTCGAGCAGAATAATAGGTATGAGGCCCTATATCAAAATTATGGTAGGCAGTAGGTGCGGATGCTCAAAACTCAGGTCAAACGCCCCGTGTTGAAGGTGGAAGGTGGTATAACGACACCATGTTGCTAGAGAAATTGGCAGCCGTATGAAATTATTACCATATATGTTAGCATATGACATAAAGCGGTAGAACTTGTGTGTGAAAGAATTCTATATACCGGGTGATCCACGAATAAACATCGTAAATTTATAATAAGATTTATGTGGCTGTTTTCAGTGAAACAGTTTATGTGAATGTGGGTTTAAATGTGAACATTTACAGAACTAATGTCAATCCGATTTTCAAATATATATATATATATATATATATATATATATATATATATATTCAAAGTCATGTTTAGAGACTGTTACACGGAAGATTTACTGCTTACGTTCACAGATTAAAAGTACCTATTGGTTTTGATGTGGACTGTTACAATACTTCTGAAAAGTGTAAAAATTTGTTTCAGTAATCTTTCACGTCTGGATGTGAATCGCGCGTTGTTCCAGCAAGATTTCCATGACTGTTCTTTATGCGTGCTGCGGCGTCCGAAATGCAATGAAGTAATACATTTCTGTTAATGTTCAGGTGAGGGTTTAGACTTTTTCATTGCTGGTTGTCACAATAAAAAATTAAGACACAACGTTTCGAAGGGTGGTTCTCCTTCGTCTTCAGGTGGAAGGAAGGAGAGAAATGAAAAAAAAACCTACTGTTGGGATCGTTACGTACAGCTATTCTGTATGACTGATCGATTGATTCCTGGCTTCGGTGGAGATTCTAATTAAGAAAAACCCGGAGTCATTAGTTTCCTTTCTCTCCTTCCTTCCACTTGAAGACGAAGGGAGAACCACCCTTCGAAACGTTGTGTCTTAATTTTTTTATTGTGACAACCAGCAATGGAAAAAAGTCCAAACCCCTCACCTAAACATTAATGATCCACCATTGCTTTCCAACCCCTCATTTAGATATACATTTCTGTGTTTGCACTTTTGTGTGGGAGGCCAGAAAAGCAACGTTAGATAAGGTCATGGTGCAAGATAACGCATATTGACGTGTGATTCACTCTACAGCGTTTGTTTCTACAGCTTCTGCATAGGGAATGAAATCAATGATTGATTTTTTTCAAGAGGTGTAAATCGCACTTTTTCCATTGTTAGAGAAGTATGTTATACAAAGTGAGTTGTAAGTATTTTTGTGCAAGTCTCAATAGTTACTTCCCACTTTTTACTAGTTCTTCCTAGACTATGGTCATCAAGTGACCTTCAAACAAAACCCTTCTGAAATGAGGTCTGGCGATCTCGGTGGTCACTATTTGTCATTGTATGGTGAATATGCCATGAGCAACATTTTTAACCTACCTGTAACGTTTAAATTGGTGATGTTACAGCCAATCCTTAGTTTGTAAAATGGGAAAGGATGCAACTGACGTATGATCCCAAACATATAAGAACGCAACTGATGTATAAAACTGACCGCGAGCCGCAATTGCCTGTCCCCGCTGGTTTCACGGCCAGACTCGCTAACCGTTACTCCACAGATGTGGATCTGCTCATATTCATACTATAATCGCGACGCTGTTATTCCCGGCGTGACTCCGCCTCTTTTCTTACATCTTAGGAAGTCAAGGCTCTATAAAGTCTAGGTAGGTAGTATCGTTCGCCATTTTTGTTCTTTCGTTGCCGAGCTAACAGACGAGGGATCTATTTGCCACACCGTTAAACATTATCATGTCGTAGCTCCTATGATAATAAATCAAACGCACTGTAGTTCAGCAAATAATTGAGCGGCAAATAACGTTCTCGTGTGCTTTCTGCGAACGCCAACGAAAGAGCCAAAATGGTGGGCGTTTATATATTAAGTATTTATCCAGCCTTAGGAAATACTTAAAATCTTCTTCAGCGAATCACAAGACGCACACGTTTAAATGTAACCGACCTGCAACGTGATTGGCTGCCGGATATTAGAGCGACGGGACTGTAATAATTGGCGTCATATCGATGTGTGAATCGTGTCGACTATCAATTTATTACATTTTTGTCTCGAGATTAGGCTTAGAGAATGAGGAAGCGGTTCGACGCAAATTATCGAGAAGGCTTGGCCTTGTTAAATTTAAATGTAGACAACATAAAGACAGAAAAGAGAAGAATTATCATACATTTATTTCAGATCCCAAACATCTTTACAATTCCAATCACGCTCATAATAACAATCAAAACAACGTAACATTTTACGCAATTATAGGGATTCCATGAATCCCATGTCATTTTTTTTTCCCATACAGGCAATTCACCCTTGAGATCCTCATGTAGTCTTCCATCCTTTTACCTAAGCACTCTATGTACTGTTAGAAATTGTTGGTTAGTAGGGGAGAGTTGGGTAGTGTCGGATATCGGGTAATATCGGACAGTGCATTTCTTTCATCTACCACCACATGGTAGTACCTGAATAACATGTTTACGTTCCTGTATGCGACATCACAGAAACGTAACCATGTCATTTAGGTACTATCATCTAGTAGTAGATAAAGAAACTCACTGTCCGATATTACCCGATGTCCGATACTATCCAACTCTCCCCTAAATTAGAATAAATGTTTGTATGGACCCCAACGAAGTAGGTACCCTTCTCAAGCTCTCTTTTTCACCTGAGGATCAAGGTAGAGCCGATATCAGAAAGAATATCAATTTCTAAATCACTAAAAAAATGGAAAAAAAAAAAAAAAAAAACTGGTCCAGTGTCACTCTCTCTATCTCACTTTCCTTAGAATCTCGAAATTACTAACGTAATCTTCCAATCTACGTAATTTATAAAGAATTCTAATTTTGCTTTCATTTCTATTTCAATAAACATTTAATTTATTAGTAATCAAAATGTAAAGCAGCATTCAATAATATGTATTATACAGGGACATCATTTTATTTTTACTTCAATTTTTATTGTACCTGAGTTTTTGAATGTACTTCACTCCCACCCCTTCTACTAAGGAATTTCCAACTCCACACAGAACCAAGACCGCAGATAGTAAGCAGTACTTAGTATAGTACGTTCCAGAAATATGTTCGCGTTTTCCAGTGACGAAAGAGCTTTCAATATTGAATCATATTTTCGCACAGGTACTGTCCGTTTGCCTACGTCGCATCCCGATTTCCCCCACCTGCTTCTGCTCGCCCCTCTGTAATAGCTGGGCTGTCTTAGCTCTTTTCTGAAAACATTAATTTCTCTTAGGACTTGCGCGTTTACGTAATATTATTCAGCTGTTTAATTTAACTTAAATAAAGGGCCTCGTTAAGTAATTAACTGTCACGTGATTTCCTCCTTTCTACAATCCTGTGGCATAACCACTTGGACGGACAGTAGATAACATGTCTGAGTAATTTTATATTTTCGGGTCGGGCAGAAGTGAAGATTAAATTTACAGTACGTAGAGTAGGTACAGAATTATTTCAACATGAGTTACTGGTACGAAGGACGAAACTGGCAATTGGAATTAGATGCAATAGTCTATAGTGCGATAATATGCACAAAAGAATTGAAGCCTGTATCGAAATGAACGGCCACCATTTTCAAAATTGTGTTTAAATATTCATATTATGATTATTTTTCAATTTAACTTCTTTCTCTATATTGTACGCTAATGTGCTGTAGACAGTATAATATACACTGCATAATGAATACGTTCGCATGGATAACTCACTTCGTGAGTAAAAACACTTATTCTTAATACAGTACTGTACTTTGATTAAAGAAAAACCTAATGAAAATTATCAAACTCAAAATCGCGATATTTCCTAGTTTACGTAAATGGATGAACTACTTTTCTTCCTTCCTATACCTAGTAGAGTGATTTGTGTTTTACGCCAGTATCATCGAACTCCAGTCTTGGAAGGGGAGCAAGCGGTGTTTCCGGTTCTCTAAAGGTATAGACAGGTTAATATTAAAAATGTTAGTAAAAATAAAATGATGTCCCTGTATTATTTCCTTTTATATCATTCAATATTGCTGTTCATAAAACTTCATTTTTACAAGTTAGACCTAATTTCATTCAATATTTATATTTTACAAACACTCGTATTTTCATTTGTAGAATTCATTGTATATTTAATAACTAAAATATTAGCCGAGTGTAGTAATTGGTATTTCGGAAGAATTTGTTGATATAACGTAAACAGCTGGAGTACGAATTTGCAAATTAATTATAATAGCGGACGTATAATTTTAATTAGTTGAAATATCACTATAACACGTGAAAGGTAAAACAAATATTCTTGACAAATTATTTTTTCAATAATTAAAACAATTTAAAATAACTTTTCTCAACACATAGCTCCATTTGTTGATTATTTCAATTAATATTGTATGTTTGAATCATATGTTCACCCTAGCACCGATTGTTCTCCCTGGGCATAAACTGAAAATATTCGTGTCTAAACTCTTTGGACTTTACGAAGTTTTAGCTTCATAACGTATTTTCTGATACATGTCTAAGTGGTGTTAAAATGGAGAATGAATCTCGTGGCAATTGGCTCTAATGAAATAAAATATTAGAGTGCACCTCTGCACAAAGTGTGTTGGACATTTTGCAACTGTCACACATCTGTGACACAGTGCATGAGGGTTGGCCACTAAAGAGAAACTAAGAGGATTCAATCCGGTATCGGAACTGGAACCCTGTTTAGCTTAGTGGATAAAGTACGTAGAGCTGAAAATCTGGGTTCGAGTCCCGGTGCCGGAGAGAATTTTTCTCCGCTCCTCCCATCCTTCAACATATGATAATGCAGAATTCCTGTGATGTACAGAAGTACATATTACATTTCCGTGCAGGAATTCTGCATTTCCAAATGATATAACATAGCTGCCATGACTTATGAAATGACCGTCATACAAAAATGCAAAGTTATATCAATAGCATATTGAATTCTTCAAACTACTATTATCCTAAGAAACAAATAAAAGCGATCTGAAGTTTTTATACAGTATCTCTAAAAATTTCGCATGCCCTGGATTTGTGGCGTTCCTGCGATTTTCTGCAGTCCACTGTAACATTGTCGCTTTGAAATGTACACCAAGTACTGGACGTGTGAGATTTCTGCACTACTTGGAAGACTTATGTATGAATACTAGAATCATATGAAAAACTGAATTTGAGAAAAAATATAACTTGTGGAGTTTCTGCAATTCAGGATTGAATTCTGATATTGGTAAAGATCACAAGGAGAAAAAATTACAGCAAAATTAACAGTACAACACTAAAAGGGATCGACACAAAGAAAAAATGTAAATTGTAAATAATCTGACGTAGTCCTACTTGTTTGATGTAAGAGACATTCTAATACACACAGCCCGTTCCTGGAATTCCTTGTCACAGGAAATCAGGAGCAGTCGGAGTCTAAAATCTTTTAAGTACACTCTACTTAGAAATGTTTTTAATGAACAGAACTAGACTCTTGCGGAAGTTTCTAATTAGTCTTAAATGACCAAGTTGTTATTTTTTCTCCTCTCTCTTCGCCTTCATTTTTTTCTCTTTTCTTTTTTTTATTATCTTGATATATTACTTAATCATTTGTGTTTGTATGCCATTTAGTACGACTTTGCTAATCAACATTTTATGTCTTGTAACCCATATGTATTCTCCTATTAGTATATTAACTGTATAATATATCTCAAGTGAATTAATCGTCGAATTTATCTCGGGCATTTTAGGTCTTATAAATTGTGTGTGTGTATTCCCCTTATGTTATGTAACTGATTTTGATTATGCGTAATTATATACTTTATTTTATGTATTATGTAACCGATCTTGACTATTTGTAATTTTATATTAAGTAACTGTTCTTGACTATTTGTAATTTTCTACTATATTTTATGTAATTTCTAAGGTATTTTCTTTTGTGTTATTTTGTAATCTAATTTTGTATTTCATGTATATTATTGAAACCTAGTTGAGTGGAAGAGAAGGCCTCATTGCCTTAACTCTGCCAAGCAAAATAAACCTACTGCTGCTGCTGCTGCTGCTGCTGTTACTGCTACTACAACAGGTAAAAGTATACTAAAATTCAATGTTCGTTACAGAGTCTGGTTTATGTTAGCTCACACATCGTGCGGATTCTCACTTTATGATACTTTCATGTGAATACCACAATCCCCTCTTTTCATTACTACTGTCAAAATTATACAAATATTTACCACGCACTACAGATTCGTACTGCAAAACCACCCGTGTTTGAATTGAACCAAATTGCACTGTGCGATATTTAGCTTCCTACCCTAATAACAAACGCTAAAAATTGTCATTATAGAATTAATTTAATCTTTCGTAAAAGCTTACGATATTGTGAAAATGCAACGTCTGGCGCATTATTTCCGCAATTAAATTAGCGAATGCAGTGTTAGTTGCAATTAAAATCGATAACAAGTTGTTTAAGAGCTTCGCATGTGTCGTTTTGCAATAAACTTTGATCTCCAAGAGTTGAAAATGCTGTTCGTGTTATTCACTAGGAATTTACGACGAAACTAAAAGGTGCGCCTAGATGCAGCGGTAGTTAGAAATCAAACGTAAAATACACTGTTCTACAAGGGTCATTTTTCTTATATGAAAATATGTGATTCCAAAGGATTTTTATATGGCAAATTCAAATCTGAAAACAGAAATTCGCTATCAGGCACAGATTTTTAGTTATACGACAATATACGTCTCATTTAACTTACATTTTAAGTTTGTGATAAAGATGGTGAATTTTGCTTAATAACAGTTGCCTACAGTTAATTTTGTTCTTCATTGGTTTTCATTTTCAAATTGTGGCATTCCTGTTGCTAATAAAATTTAATGTTAATAAGCAAGTCGTTGTCACAGGATTTAAAATTGAGTTAAACTGGCATTATTTGGATGATGGAGACATTCCTTATCATGTGAGTAAATATTCATTTTTAACCATAATATTCCGACATCTGTGGTATATAAAATGTATAAAACTTTACATATTTCTCTTTCACAGAAACCTCCTAAATCATAGAAGTAAAATAGACAGATTCTAACAGAGAGAGAGAGAAATCTTGAGTTTAATCTGAAATTCTTGTTAGAGGAAGTGAGTATTGTTTGTTTACATGAAATATTGTTTTTGCATATGCACAATTCAACTCATAATGACATTCTGCAATGATGTTTGTGACCTAATGAATACTTTGAACTTCAAATACGAGCCACAGGAGTGGAGACTTTTATAGATGCCTCAAAATACAGTCTAATCATGCTAGGCCTTATTAAACAAGAACACATCTGGAAGAGGATTTATGTACCTTTCAAAAACGTTTCTTCGTTTTTCTGCAGCAAAAATGAAAGAGGGCGTGTTTGTGAGTCCCCAAATTAGAGACTTCAGAAGGATTCAGATTTTGAACAATGCCTTGCACCAAAAGAAAGAAGAGCGTGGTCTTGTTTCATGAATGTAACGCAAAATTTTCTGGGAAGAAAAAGAGTTAACGACTTTGAGCAATTGGTTCGACAAATGATAAATGCATATAGAGATCTAGGATGTCACATGTCTTTGAAAGTGTATTTCAAAGATTCTCATCTACATCATTTTCCTGAGAGCTGCAGTGATGTCTCTGACGAATATGGTGAAAGGTTCCATAAAGATATAATATCCATGGAAAAGCGATATGAAGGGAAATGGATGCCTGCGATTCTTGCTGACTACTGCTGGAACATTATTAGAGACTGCAAAATTGAACACAGGAGAAAAAGATAAGATATTTAAATTCTTAGGGAAAAATGTATTTTGTTCATATTTTCTAACCTTAAATACGTTTTTCCATATAATATAATTATTATATTGAGGCTTGTATTTATTTTTTTGTTTTGTAGTGCATAAAAAGTTTGTAAATAATTTTGTAAGTGACTAAAATATTAATAGTTACATATTTATCCTACATAAATACATAGCGTGGAAACGAAAATTATTTAAAAAATGAAATTGCATATAACTTGAAACTATGCGTGACACAGAGAAACTAATTACAGATTTGAATTCAGGAGGTAAATTTCCATATTAATCAAGAATGTTATACCCAGAAAAATGAATTTCATTTTTTTTTTTGTAGAACAGTGTTATTCTATGGGAAAATTTAGAGACACATTATTCTAGTTTAACAGATCCAACATAAAGTGAAAGGGTATAAGCATTTGGAATTACGAAAAAGTTCTGCAGACTGGTTTTTTTTTCATGCTGTATAACATATTAAGCATGGCGGGACGAAGTGATCTAAGTGCAAAACTTGGGAAAATAGCTTCTTATGCCATCGCCAATGCCAAGTTATATGATTAGACGGTGGGCTTGGGATACCTTTACGGCGGCAATAGATTGATGCACAACATGACATATGACGTTGCTCTCGTAGGTACATTCTGTTAAGAACGCAAAATGACCTGTCAGCCGTCCCGTTGCGCGCTGTAGGAACCGAACCTAAGCCAGCAGAGTGCTGTGCGCAGTCATAGTGAACAGTTGTCTAACGTCAGTGTCGAGTTTGTTTGTCACAGTGTTTACGTGTACAGTAGAACGTCTCGTTCAGGCACAGTGAAAACATAAACAAAGTACATGTAATGTCGAGCCGTACCATAAACACGAGGGATGTACAAGGTTTTAGTTACAATTAATTATATTGTAACTTTTTATTACTGAACAACAATGAAATGTTATTATCTCAATAATAGGATTTGCTCTCCACACAGTCACATAGTGTTCGTTAGTGCACTCCACTGACGACAATGACAATTTACTTAGACTATTACGAACAACAATGAACTGTTAATCTTAACTAATATTTACAAATCACTATTTACAACACAGAACTGTCAGTTCTCAGTTCACAGCTCGTTTGTCTTGGCTAGTTCTTCTAGCTCAGTCACTCGCGTTCACAGAATCTCGAACCCCAGACCTTCAGAGACGATCCGCTGAACTTCGAACTCAGGTCCCCCAACTGCGGTCCATTGCACTCGAACTCCGGGCTTCAGGCTCCACAGTTACGGACACAACTCAAGTCGCGCTCTGGTCTCGAAGCTGGCTTCACTGCTACACAAGACTGGCTTACTGACTGACTTTAACAACACTGCCTTACTGACGGGCTGAATGAATCACTGTCCGAGTTCACTCGCGTTTCTTCTTTTATAACCACAGCGACGTAGCCTGGAAAGTTCGAGTTCTCGATATTGCGTCGCGCGTCCAGATAGCACTCCAGAGAAAGCACTCGAACAATCCGGACCCCCCTCCTCTCCGCCGCGATCGCTCTTTCCCCTTTCTTCTCTCTGCCGCGCGCCGTCCCCCCAGTACTCCGTGGAGCCCGTGTCGACTCGCGCGCGACCTGCTTTCTTGCGGGAAGCGTGTTCGAGTCTCGAGGTGGCTGTCACAATATTAATTCACATTAATTGACATATTTTCCAAAAACACACAAAATAAAAGAACACAAATTGCATAACATTATCATATACACATTTTATCAAACATGGAATTCTAATGTTGAAATAATTCAATGTAACAAATCAAATTTTGCCACTTAGTCTATATGATGTTGTTCTCAAGCAGCATTTGTAAGGTCATGAATTTCATCCTCTGTATGACTAACGTAATAATCACCGTCTTCTGTACTATACCTGAATAAATTGAACTTTTAGAAGGGATAATTATTATGTTTAGGAAATAATATTGTCACTTCAGACCAATATACTACAGTTTTGTTAATTCGGCCACAGAAGAAGGTGATATTACGTTAGCCATACAAAGAATGAAATTTATGACCGTACAAAATGCTGCTTGAAAGCAATAAAGTAGCAAAATTTGATTTGTTATATTGAATTATTTCAACATTACAATTGGTTGTTTGTTAAAATGTGTGTAAGATAAAGTTATGCAATTTGTGTTCTTTTGTTTTGTGTTTTTGGAAAATATAATGTCAATTAATGCTCCGCCATAAATGTTGTAACTAAAACCTTGTGCATCCCTCGTATTCATCGTACGGCTCGTCCTCTCCCACACGTTGCCTGCACTTTCTTCACGTTTTCACTGTGCCTAAACGAGACGCTCTACTGTATTTGGTAACGTGTACAAGTGCAATGTCGAAACACCAGTCGTATTATTTGCATTCACCATTGACATCCTGTGATATTGAACAGTCGTTCTCAAAATATAAAAAATGTTTGAGTGATCGCCGCAGGACGTTTCAGTTCGCAAATCTTCGGATGTATTTTGTTGTTCATTGTAATGCCGGCAACGAAACCGAAGAAGACGGAACCTTGCATGTATAAAGTATGTATTCATGTACTTTATTTTCAATCATAACCAGACTGTACTACTTTTGTTTATGTCCGCAGTGTGTGCCCAGTACCTAGTGTATAAAAGCTAAAGTCAATGCTTGCGTACATTGATTGCTAAAGTATCCCGGTTCCACCCTCTATATTATGATCTATGTCGATTTCAGTGCTCTTTGCCAAAGAAATGCGTCGCTGGATCGTGCTGGATGTACGTTGCAACAGTTTTCACAAGACACTGCTTTACTTTTACCCAACAAACAATAGCCTATGGGCAATTGAAACTATGTAAATATTATAGGCCCATAATTTATAATACACATCTCAGTACGCTGCAATTAGAAACGTAAACAATTAATAACTTACAAAGAAAAATATATCAACAGTCATGTTTAAATGTATAAAACGCAGACAGTTTGAGCTGTAAATTTGGTACGTGTTTCGAAACTATCTTCAACCGTAAAGTGATGTTTGTTTTGGAAACCAAATTTCATTTAACACTCTTAATTGTAGGCCTACACTTAAATCCCGTGAATGACAGGTATTAAATTCAAACATCAAAGCCATTATGAAATGCCATTGGGACATTCTTTGCCACTTAAATCCAACATCACAGTCGCATCATGTACAGATATAATTTATACTCATACATTCTGTAAGCCATAAATCTGTCAATGATATTTCATATTAAAATGAATTCTATGTTTAAAGAGAAGCATATAAATTGAAGAATAATATATATGTATATATAGTTATAAATTCCCGTTATCGCTCAATATGACACACATGGTGGAGCAACTCTGATGCTATACACCGGAGTTCAAATAAAGCTTACAAACAAGTATTCATATTTTGTAATATACTTTGGAAGAAGGTAAATGCGTGCAGGAAATAAATCAGGGTTAATATACAACATATACTAACATATACAATCAATAGCAGAATATGTAGTTTTGTAAAATATTAATATTAACTTTAATAAACTAAATCATAAGAACCGCTGAATAGAATGGTTCTAAATTCTCCTTCATATTTCGACCAAAATACTTGAGAGCAAAAATCATTTTCGAAGTAAAGGCTATTCTAGAAGTCAATTGTTTTAACTAGCCTATCTTGGCTCTAACATTACTTATTTTATGCTCGACCATGCCGAAATGTAGTAATTATACACCTGGTAGCAGCCCTTTAATGGACCTCATTAAAGTACACCTATTCATTAAAGTTCAGGTTTTCCACCAATCAGAAAGCACCACTGTAGCAATATGAAAGCGCAAATATCGATTATTCTCGGATATACAATCGAAAGACAACTAGCGAATCGTCACGGAGGCTGGAAATCAAATACAGTCGCAGAAGGTTATGTTCCGTTACTATAATAATTAGCGTTAATTGTAAATAATATTCAAATAAATTCAATTTGTCATCTCGTTTTTCAATGTCTAAATCAATTTCCAGGTTATATCAAGATTAGTGTTCATTTTACTCTCTAGATTATATCAAGGTCAAAGACATTTACTGGTTGGCAAGTTGGTATAGCGCTGGCCTTCTATCCCCAAGGTTGCGGGTTCGATCCCGGGCCAGGTCGATGGCATTTAAGTGTGCTTAAATGCGACAGGCTCATGTTAGTAGATTTACTGGCATGTAAAAGAACTCCTGCGGGACAAAATTCCGGCACATCCGGCGACGCTGATATAACCTCTGCAGTTGCGAGCGTCGATAAATAAAACACAACCTTCAAAGACATTTGTTCCTCGGAAAAAATCAATAACTTTCGCGTCTGCGCACATTTCACAATTTACGAGATATTGCACAAGGTCACTTCCGCTCCCCAGCCAGATAAGAATAATATGAATACTTATGAATAGTTTCAAGTTAGAAATATGGTCGAGCATAAAAAGTAGTAAGAAACTTGGCTATAATGGTAATTAAGACGGTCGTATGAAAATTATGAAACTCGCTTGCGCTCGTTTCATAAACATACTCTCGTCTTAATTACTACCATTATGGGCTCGTTGCATAATGTACTATTAAAAATGAAGATATCTTTAATAAAATTAATAAATGTAGTTAAGTATGTGGTACTATAAAGTGGTGATTGAAAACTACTTGATGGGAAAGTGATTAAAATTTTATAAAATGATGGTTATTCCTGCACTATTATGGCTGTGAATTTTGGACTATAACTAAATAGGGAAGAAAATAGTGACAGAAGGAGCAGAAACGAAATTTTGCATGCATGTATATGAAGTATTGCAGGATACAGCCTTTTAGGCAACAAATGAAATGAAGATATTAGAAATGAATTTTAAAATTAGCAGACAAAATAAAGTCATATAGAGACAACTGAAAGAAACATGTTGAAAGAATAACTGATTACCACATGCCAAAAATAATATTTGATTATTAACTAATAGTTAAGAGAAATATCAGCAGGCCAAGAAAGCGATAGACACAATACTATTACTGAAAGCTAAGAGATTGGAAGGAGCCTTAACGGCTTAATCCAAGATTAATGGACGGAGTTACGCAATAAGAGACCAAACGACAAAAAACAGGTTTTCGAGATATTCACAATTGAAGTGTATTTGGTTCTTTATTAAATATTTTATCCAAGAAGTATCTTGATATTCATACTATTACAAAGAATAACACAAATCATTCATTCATTCATTCAGTATTCTGTCTAAGGCCAGGTATTTCACTGTAAACCCAGCTTCTCCAATCTTTCCTGTTTTCTGCCTTCTTCTTTGTCTCCTCCTGTTACTATAATATATTTTACTTGTTAGTCTAAGGTCTAAACTGTATACATAGCAACTTAAATTTCTATCAATATTACATCGTTCGTAGTATAGATATAAAATTCAGTATGTATTGGCTATGGTCCGAATGGAAATGCTTGTGTCATATTGCTTAGTGTGGGTACTCAAATGGGTTTTCATTTTTTCGTACACAAAGCTCAATGCACCTCATAAATGATTTCCGGACTAGACGTAAAGTCTCTGGCCCCTTATTGCGGGAAAGAGCACAAAGACGTCTCGAGGGAGGTCGGCATATTTGTACGGAAACTCAGAAGAATCGTATGCAAAAAGCCAGCAATTGTGAAATTTCTCTTTTATGAGTTTAAAGTTAATATAGATACAAATATGCTCGAATAGCGGCGTATTTTATAGACATCTTTATAACAAACTGCAGAATAGTAATATACGTTACAAGAGTGGTATGTTGACGTTTTCATGTTCGAGGAAAAGATTGAAAAAGCGAAACGTAGTTGAGCTTTTTGATTTCCGAGAACATGAAAACAAACATACCGCTCGTGTATCGTGCATTATTTTGTGCGAAGATCGTTTATTACATACCTGAAAGACGAATTTCTAATTAGTTGCAATGAAATCTCCATCTTGGTTTCTGTTTAATGACAACTTCGGAAAACAAATATCTTCAACATTGTTCCTATAAAATGTTTTCTGTGTTTACTATACTCCAGCAGGCCGTGATATACGTCTGTCTTTTTTTTTTTTTCTCCTAGTCTATAAATGCGAACTTAAAACAAACGGTAAGGTTATGTAATGATTTATTTTTCATTTTAATACTTTAAGAAACTTATTTATTTCTGCACATTGAAATTATAACAAAATTATTTATTTCTGCACATTAAAATTAATTGTCGCATTTGTGCAGTTATTCAGAGTCACTGGAGCACCACCACCAGTTTTTTTCTATTGTGAAACTTTTTGCATGGATATTGATTTTCCAGTTTCCGTCGAAGTAGAAGCATTAGCACTATAGATGGCAGCATTTGATAAACCCTCCGTCTGGCATGATGTCGATGCACTGGAGACTGTAGTTGCAGTTTTGTGAATCCTAGTACCAATGTTGCTTTTGTCGTGGAAAATCTTTTCGGCATTCTGTATTTTATTGTAGATAGAATCTTGGACGTATCCCTCTGCCACCGTCGAAGACTTCCAACCACCATGCCGTTTCAAAGCAAGGGTGTCGGCTCCTGTATTTGCTAATAAAGTAGCTGATGTTCTTCCGAATGCATGTCCCGTGTATGAATCTGGATCATTTAAGTTTGAAAACTTTGCAATATTTGAAGGCACTCGACCAATAGTGTTCATTCCGACAACTTGGTTCGTACATTTCCCATTAGAAAATCGATGGAAGAATCTACGTGATGCAGAATTTATTAGTCGGAGATTTACATATTTTCGAAAAATTTCCAAAAATGAACTTCTTCATCGGGTTTGTCAATGATTGTAAACGTTCGGGAAATTTTTGTCTTTGTATTGGGAATATTCACAACAATGACTGAACCCCTGTCTTCAATGTCATCAATAGTCAAATTTGTAATCTCATCCCTCCGACAAGCACCATCTATTCCCATTATCATAACTACTTTTATCATCAAGTAAGTGTCATCAGGAGCTTCAATTAAGAATTTAATCATGTCCTCTCTGTCGAAAACTTTAGATTTTTTGGCATTTGCATTTGCCCAACGTTTTTCTTCTTTAAAAATTCACCAAACCAGAAAATTGTCCAATATTGATATCTTGTTTCAAATTTATCATAGTTTTTAACATTGGATATTCTGACCACAGACTATTAGCAGATTTCAAAGTTGTGGTCCTTTTCACGAAATAAGCAAGCATTGTTTTTCATTATTTTCTCTTTTTTTCCCTTCCAACCAATTTGTGAATATATTATAGGCTCCTTCATACCTTGCTCTGGATTTGTCGGGAACCAGAGAAGCACAGCCTTGTTCCCAAGCCTCTTCAACTTCAAGATCCACATCTCCTTCGTTCATAGTAGCCGCCATGATGAGTCTGGAATCCTATTGATTTTTTCACAGCTTCCTTAATGTTACTTGCATTACAAATGCAGTAACTTTTATGGTGTTGTCGAGTTTACTTAATTTTTGCAAATATTTAAAAACAATAATTAACTGTGCAATTTAGGTGAAATTGCAGTGGTAAGTTTCAATTTATAATTATTACTATGTTAAACGTCTCTAAAAATAATATGTTAAAAGCCCAAAGCAGTAAAATGAATGTTGCGCTTAAGCGGTAAAAGGAGGGAAATTGTTATGTGTGTTACGTTGGGAATACTGAATGTGGTATTTCACACTTATCGCGTATTGATTCTGTGCGGAAAACAAGCAAATACGCACGATCTCGCACAAAAGTATTATGTTTAATTCCAAAAATGAGTTCAATTACCATAAATTGTAATTGATGCCTACTTAAATCTTCTCTGCTATTTAAGGCCATTCTCAGATACAATCATCTGCAAAAACTTTTTCCTACCCCTATCAGTTCAAAAAGCTACAGGCACAAATGCTTCTTCCAGAATAGTCTTCATATTCAAATAATTACATCAACTTTCATGTGCACTTTCATTGAATGATACATTCATCCAAAAATTCATCCATTTCCTTTCCCTTCATTCACACATCCATTCCTCTTTCCGTTCATTCACTCATCAATTCGTATTTCCATTCGTTCACTCATTCGCCTCTCCATTCATTCACTCATCCAATCGTCTCTCCGTTCATTCACTCATCCATTCGTATTTCCATTCGTTCACTCATTCGCCTCTCCATTCATTCACTCATCCAATCGTCTCTCCGTTCATTCACTCATCCATTCGTATTTCCATTCGTTCACTCATTCGCCTCTCCATTCATTCACTCATCCAATCGTCTCTCCGTTCATTCACTCATCCATTCGTATTTCCATTCGTTCACTCATTCGCCTCTCCATTCATTCACTCATCCAATCGTCTCTCCGTTCATTCACTCATCCATTCGTATTTCCATTCGTTCACTCATTCGCCTTTCCATTCATTCACTCATCCAATCGTCTCTCCGTTCATTCACTCATCCATTCGTATTTCCATTCGTTCACTCATTCGCCTCTCCATTCATTCACTCATCCAATCGTCTCTCCGTTCATTCACTCATCCATTCGTATTTCCATTCGTTCACTCATTCGCCTCTCCATTCATTCACTCATCCAATCGTCTCTCCGTTCATTCACTCATCCATTCGTATTTCCATTCGTTCACTCATTCGCCTCTCCATTCATTCACTCATCCAATCGTCTCTCCGTTCATTCACTCATCCATTCGTATTTCCATTCGTTCACTCATTCGTCTCTCCATTCATTCACATATCCATTCGTCTCTCCGTTCATTCACTCATCCATTCGTATTTCCATTGGTTTACTCATTCGTCTCTCCATTCACTCATCCACTCGTCTCTCCGTTCATTCACTCATCTATTCGTATTTCCATTCATTCACTCATTCATTCGTCCCTCCATTCATTCACTCATTCATTCGTCTCTCCGTTCATTTACTCATCCATTCGTATTTCGATTCGTTCACTCATTCGTCTCTCCATTAATTCACTCATCCATTCGTTTCTCCGTTCATTCACTCATCTATTCGTATCTATTAACTTATAAAATATCAGTACTATCACATTATCTTCTTACCGCTCATAAAATCCTAACATCACACATATATTTATGACATAGCAGATACATCCATCATATCACTCAAATACATTATATCCCTTGTTAACTTAATATATTAAGTACCCATGCACCTATATTGATTACATCAGTCATAAAAAGTATTTAATTTTGCTCAAATTTATTGTATCTATCAAATTTATTCTATTACCCAATTTCATTACCTATTAGATCAGACAACATATGCTTGATGGTACCTAAATGCACTACAACTGTAGCATATAATTACTGTAGCAACTTCGGCCCAAGGTTTTATAACATGATAATAGCTAAATTCCCAAACATACAATTTGTTAATGCTTCTTGTTTCAAAAAATGAATTTAAAAAATGCTGTTTACAGAGAAAATTTGAAGTTAAATTATTGTGATATGTTTTTTCTTCTTCTTCTTTCTTTTTCTTTACTCTTTACTCTGTTATTTAACAAAATGTCTTAATATTATGTGGAATACCCCCTGAGCACGAGTATGTAACTTATTCTTTCTGGGGGTGCTAGAATGTTTTTATATAAAAAAATCAAACACTGTATGTTTGTTCTGGCAATAAGGTATTATTATTATTATTATTATTATTATTATTATTATTATTATTATTAATTATATTATTATTATTATTATTTATCAAGCATGTCTTATATCCTACCTTCCACAGTTATACGCATCCTTTTAATTATATACTTTCTTCAAATCTTATATTCATTGTTTCAATTATACACTCATCCTTGTCATCCGTATACTGAAATACTAATCTCTTAACTAATTCTCTTCACTTATATACCCATCCATCCAATCATGTCCTCATCCTTCCACTGGAATACTTAATTTTAACTCATATATATATATATATATATATATATATATATATATATACATATTTTCACTCATATACTCTTTATTTTAACTAACATAGTAACTTAATTGCTTTACTGATCTACTCATCCCTTTTAGTCGTATACTCATCAATTCAATCACCTTTTAACTTATATACATATTTTTCAGCCTTTCACTCATATATTTAGGTTACCCTTTCACTCATCTGCTCACTATTACACTCTTCACTCATTCACTCCTTATTTGATTCATACAGGGACATCATTTTATTTTTACTAACATTTCTAATATTAACCTGACTATACCTTTGGA
Source organism: Periplaneta americana (assembly GCA_025594305.2). Classification (NCBI taxonomy): domain Eukaryota; kingdom Metazoa; phylum Arthropoda; class Insecta; order Blattodea; family Blattidae; genus Periplaneta; species Periplaneta americana. The sequence goes on along the minus strand of JAJSOF020000033.1, from coordinate 46,515,669 downwards.
TTAACGATTGAAAACCGGAAACACCATTTGCTATTCCCTTCCACGACTGGAGTTCGATGATATTGGCGTAAAATACAAACATATCACTTTACTAGGTATAGGAGGGAAGAAAAGTAGTTCATCCATTTACGTAAACTAGGAAATATCGCGATTTTGTGTTTGATAATTTTCATTAGGTTTTTGTTTAATCAAGATACAGTACTGTATTAACAATAAGTGTTTTTACTCACGAACTGAGTTATCCATTCGGACGTAGGCTACTAATCATGCATATTAGCGTGCAATATAAAGAATGAAATTATATTGAAAAATAATTATAATATGGATATTTAAACACATTGTTGAAAATGGTGGCCGTTCATTTCGATGCAGGCTTCAGTTCTTTTGTGCATATTATCGCACTATAGACTATTGTGCTTAATTCCAATTATCAGTTTTGTTTTTTTTTTTATTATTTTTTACTTGGTTATTTAACGACGCTGTATCAGCTACGAGGTTATTTAGCGTCGATGTGATTGGTGATAGCGAGATAATATTTGGCGAGATGAGGCCGAGGATTCGCCATAAATTACCTAACATTTGCCTTACGGTTGGGGAAAACCTCGGAAAAACCCAACCAGGTAATCAGCCCAAGCAGGAATGGAACCCGCGCCCGGGCGCAACTCCGGATCGGTAAGCAAGCGCCTTAACCGACCGAGCTACGCCGGTGGCACCGGTTTTGTCCTTCGTACTAGTAACTCATGTTGAAATAATTCTGTACCTACTCTATAAAAGAATATCTGTAAATTCAATCTTCATTTCCTGCCCGATCCGAAAAGATAAAATTACTCAGACATGCTATCTACTGTCACGTGACAGTTAATTATTAACGAGGCCCTTTTATTTAAATTATTTTGAAAAGTTGTATAATACTACGTAGACGTCCAATTCCTAACAGAAATTAATGTTTTCAGAAAAGAGCTAAGACAGCTCAGTCACTAGCCTTTACAGAGGGGTGAACAGAAGCGGGTGGGAGGAAACTGGGATGCGACGTAGGCAAACGGACGACAGTACCTGTGTGAAAATATGATTCAAAATTGAAAGCTCTTTCGTCTTTGGAAAACGCGAACATATTTCTGAAACGTACTAAAGTACTGTGTGTAGGACGGTTGGTAGTTTACTAGTAGAGAGGGTGGGAGTGAAGTACATTCAAAAACTCAGGTACAATAAAAATTGAAGTAAAAATAAAATGATGTCTCTGTATATTCATTACTAGCCGTACCCGTGCGCTCCGCTGCACCCGTTAGAAATAAATATAAAGTAATTACTAATTACATAATTAAAATAGGACATTTGATCCAGGGAACATTCGTGTTTGATAGAAGGATAAATCGTTTAATATGTTACTTAATTTAAATTGCATCCAAATAATTAACATGCGATCATTTTGGTCCAGAGACACTAATTTGGTGCAATGACAATTCCTTTAACATGTTTCTTAATTTTTATTACATGCAACCATAGTTTAATGAAGATTGACATCATTTAGATTTAATGTGTATATTTTATTTTACTTGTTATAGGTTTCCATTGAATTATGGTAATAATTTTAACCCTTGTTTTATACGTATTCAGTAAATGGCGCTTGGCCCACTATGGTTCTGAACCCTTCAAATAATTTATATTATATTATATTATATTATATTATATTATATTATATTATATTATATTATATTATATTATATTATATTATATTATATTATATTATATTATATTATATCAGAAGTTACTGTAATAACATTACAGCATTATGTCCATCTAGAGAAACTACACTTTCCAATGGTGAAATAATAAATAATTATACAAATCGGTTAATTTAGTTTCCGATATTACTTCATACAGGCTATCTTTCATATCTTTCGATTGTTGCTGTCCAAGGCCCCTTATAGACGAAGTCATTTGTTTTTTAATTCATTACACTGCCTTAGATGGCAGTTATTTTAATTTTAAAACTCATTTATCTCATTAAATATCAGTCCTATCAAACTTTTTCATAGAATAATACTTATCGCAAATTATTTTTAAAGAAACGTTTGTTATGTAACATTTTTCACAAAAATCAATAATAAGCGAGATATTTCGATTTATTTAATTCAGGTCCCCTTATAACCCCCCTTTTAAATAATGTATTTTTAATGCCACATAGCCTAAAATCTAAGTTACAATGAACTTGATTTATATTCCAGTTTTCATCGAAATCCGTTCAGCCATTATCGCGTGAAAAGGTAATAAACATACAGACAGACAGACATACAAACAAACATTTCAAAAAAGCGATTTTCGGTTTCAGGGTGGTTAATTATACATGTTAAGACCAATTATTTTTGGAAAATCGAAAATTACCAGAAAAATTTCGGCTACAGATTTATTATTATTAGTCTATAGATATCACCCATATAGGCCTATTTAACACTTTCGCTGATAAAGTAACACCTTTCCACTCATATTCATCAATTCTAGGCTCCGTACTCCAGCTGCCTATAAACTATAAACTGGAATGAAGTTGCCTGATTCGAAATATATGTGACGTCACAGCGCAGGTACAGGTACGTTCGTATAGAAAATAGTTACGCATCCTCTGCCCTCTTCCTCTAGAAAGTCAAAACCGGGACGCAGTCATAGTGCGTAGTCTTATCGATCACTGCTCTTACTAGTCGTATTATTTAAATAACTACATCTTTGTGGCTGATTGAAGGTTCATTGCAGAGGTAAAATGCCTCAAGTGTGTAATATTGCAGGGCATAGTTGAGGATATTTGAACTAATATTTTCACTGTCAATATAGACAACTTAACATAAAAATTGTGTAAAATAAACGTAAAAGTGACAAAAACAATGCAATGAAAGGCACTGCAATACCAGAAGGCACAGAAAGTGTTTTGAACGTAATACAAAAGAACCGGTAGCATCAAAATCTGAAAATTATGAAGATAGTAACTCGATATTCAGCGAGGATTGTGTAGCCTACCATGTTGTTCAGTACCTAAATCCCAATTAATAAATTAAATAATCTACATTTTAGGGAATTTCTAGAAAATATACAGAAAATTAGTGGGGTTTCAGTGACGACCGACAAGCAATATCCTAATATTTTCACTGTCAATATAGACAACATTACATAAAATTGTGTAAAATAAACGTAAAAGTGACAAAACAGTGCACTGAAAGGTTCTGCAATACCTAAAGGCGCAGAAAGTGTGTTGAACGTAATACAAAAGAACCGGTATCATCAAAATCTGAAAATTATGAAGATATTAACTCGATATTCAGCGACGATTGTGTAGCCTACCATGTTGTTCAGTACCAAAATCCCAATTAATAAATTAAATAATCTACATTTTAGGGAATTTCTAGAAAATATACAGAAAATTAGTGGGGTTTCAGTGACGACCGACAAGCAATATCCTAATATTTTCACTGTCAATATAGACAAAATTACATAAAAATTGTGTAAAATAAACGTAAAAGTGACAAAAACAGTGCACTGAAAGGTTCTGCAATACCTAAAGGCGCAGAAAGTGTGTTGAACTTAAACTAAAAGAACCAGAAGGTCTACCATCAAAATCTGAAAATTATGAAGATATTTGTGTAGCCCACCATGTTGTTCAGTGCCAATACCCCAATTAATAAAATAAATAATATACATTTTAAGGAATTTCTAGAAAATATATAGAAAATTAGTGAGGTTTCAGTGACGAGTAACATGCAATATTCTAATTAAACAAGAAAAAAAATGAGACAATAGAAATATCTTGTACTACATCATGCACCAATAACGGCATGTGTTAAATAAAAATGAAAGAATTTCTTGCAATATAAAATAATTTCAAGTGACATCCGCATATATTCAAGTTCCGTAATTTATGAATGCACGTTACCATTCACTGCAAAGATCACGACGAAAATGAACATCACGGCTCAAGTATATGTTTACTAGTATAGTTTCAGAATGTCGGGAGTTGACTGTACTTCACGAACACGCAGTGACGACCTGTTTGTTTATATCCTTATTCGTTGCATTACTTGTATTCGGCGTACTATATAGCCTACCCAATGCGTCTTTAACTTCAGTCCTTAAGTAGCTGGAATACGAAGCCTAATCATTTCAGTCATCTGTTCATCTTTTCGGTCATTTATTCATAATTTCATCATATATTATATTATATATCAGCGGTGGCGAAAATGTAATCGTGTGCCGAGCCACTGTGTAACCTGCAACGTGCATAGCACCTATGGAGGGAGGCGGACACTCGAAGGGGAAGTGAAGCAACTGTCTGACTTATTAACGGGTTTTCATTTTCCTTACGTCAAGCACTTAAATATAATTTTATACAGTACAAGGCTACAAACTAATGTTTAGTACGTGTAACGAAGAAAGAAATGAACAATAAATGAACATTATCACTACCTACAATTAACTGTCTTCAGAATGTCTCTGCGACAAAGTTTCAAAATCAGGAATTATGTCACTGCCAGTCGTAGTTGATCACGAAGGTATTTGTCTGTCAGTCGTGATCTAAATTTGATTTTTACTGTTTTCATTGTTGAAAATAATTTTTCACAAACGTAAGTTGTAGCGAACATGGCTTCAACAGAGCAAGCGAAAGAACGAAGCTTCGGATATTTATTTTTTGGCAAAGATTTGAAAGTTCAACATTTGTCAAGTCCTTACATCTAGCTTTCATTTGACATCACATAGTAAATCAGTGAGTTCAAATTGAAGACCTAACCTCTTTATTCGTACATCTGCTGAAAAAGGGTCGACGTACAGAGATGATGATGATGATGATGATGATGATGATGATATCAATAACACTTAACCTGTTAATGTTTCATCAGTAACATGTAGTATAATGCCGTTTTATGTTATACAACCGTTTTCCTCGTAATACTTGTGAACAAATGATACATTTAATATTCTCATCATATTGACAGCAAAAAATGCGTCCTCCCATCCTATTTGGAACTTTCGTACATGGTTTCGAGAGAGACATATGCCACTCGCAGGTCAGAGACAAATACAAATGTAACGGAGTTTGACTCCAGTTAGTGAGAGGGTGGGGGTTGGCGGAGGTTAGAAGGAAGCGAAATGCACAGCTATCACTGCGAGCCACAATGTCTCGCGAGTCACGTTCCCGCCACTGCTGTTCTATATAGTATATGACCTTTCCAGTCATTAATTCATAATTTCACCTGATGTCATCCTTTCTCTTATTTAGTAATTATTTCACTCATAATGCACTCTACATTTCGGTCACATATTTAATTTCCCGATTAATTACCAATCAGATGAACAAATATAATTTTAATGTTATTCAATTTTTCATCTATTCTCTCACTTTTATACGAATTCATCCATCAATACGTTATGTCAAAATATTCATTTGGATGCTACAATATTGTTCATTTAATTATTTACGTAAAATGGCCGCATCTAAAACGTAGTCAAATATTTCAAGTTTCACTTTCTACATGAGTGGAACATGTTAGCGATACATGGTCGCGAAATGAATTAAGGCTCATCCCACGCAATCGAGGTGCTGTACGGACGGATCCACTTGTCAAGCACAACCCACAGTTGTCAGATTGTAATTGGGTTTGTCATGAAACAGGCTGGCCCTCAAAAGTGCCGGCCGGGCGATCCCCATAGCTGGCCGAGGCCAGTTTGTAATTATCACGAGTCAATCAAACGATTCACTCAGCAGCCCATTCAAATATGATGAGATGCAGCAAACTCGGTCTGCTCTGCTCTGGGTAATAAAATTTTAGTTTTCAACGCACTGGACAACAACCCACACAAATTTGTATTTAATATGTCGAATCATAAAGACATGTTCCCTTACGTTTACACACAAACATCTCTTGTCTTTCTTATCTTTCCCTTCTACATCACATTTAAGTATTAATCTTCCCGGCCCTGTTTGGACGCTCAGAATTTGACCAATCACCATGTCCTTCTCATGAATTTGTAACGAAATTTCCTAAAAAATCATTGCATCACTGAAATTTTAATTTAACTGTATATTCTTCCATATAACACCACGGTGTCTCAATGCCAGCGCGCTGGGCTTATAAGCCGGGGGTCCGGATTCAAACCCTGGTCGATGAATTTATAACATGTGGCAACCCTTTGGCCCAGGGAACACAGTGGTTTTATCCGTGTATTTTCGTTTCCCTGTGTCATTTCATCAACAATGCTCGATCATGCTTTCATTAATTTATTACTAATGCAAAAGCTAGTTTACACAGCGATATTAGATTTCGCAACTAATTTCATGAAACTGATTCATGAATGTACGAGGGTCGTAGACAGACAGACAGACAGACAGACATAGATAGATAGACAGATAGATAGATAGATAGATAGATAGATAGATAGATAGATAGATAGATAGATAGATAGATAGATAGATAGATAGATAGATAGATAGATAGATAGATAGATAGATAGATAGATAGATAGATAGATAGATAGATAGATAGATAGATAGATAGATAGATAGATAGATAGATAGATAGATAGATAGATAGATAGATAGATAGATAGATAGATAGATAGATAGATAGATAGATAGATAGGTAGGTAGGTAGGTAGGTAGGTAGATAGCTAGATAGATAGATAGATAGATAGATAGATAGATAGATAGATAGATAGATAGATAGATAGATAGATAGATAGATAGATAGATAGATAGATAGATAGATAGATAGATAGATAGATAGATAGATAGATAGATAGATAGATAGATAGATAGATAGATAGATAGATAGATAGATAGATAGATAGATAGATAGATAGATAGATAGATAGATAGATAGATAGATAGATAGATAGATAGATAGATAGATAGATAGATAGATAGATAGATAGATAGATAGATAGATAGATAGATAGATAGATAGATAGATAGATAGATAGATAGATAGATAGATAGGTAGGTAGGTAGGTAGGTAGGTAGACAGGTAGACAGGTAGACAGGTAGACAGGTAGACAGGTAGACAGACAGACAGACAGACAGACAGACAGACAGACAGACAGACAGACAGACAGACAGACAGACAGACAGACAGACAGACAGACAGACAGACAGACAGATAGATAGATAGATAGATAGATAGATAGATAGATAGATAGATAGATAGATAGATAGATAGATAGATAGATAGATAGATAGATAGATAGATAGATAGATAGATAGATAGATAGATAGATGAATTTAATATCATTCAGCAAATTAATAGCCATAGACAACGTCAGATTGGAAATATAAATTGCATGGCTACTACAAAATGAATAAATGTAGAAATAAGATCAAAAATAAATATACAATCACCAGATAATCACAAAAACAGGTAAAAAGTGTTAAAAGAAATAGTATAAAATCAGGTTAAAATGTACAGATTTGTCAATTACATGAGGTTAAAGCAAAATAGTATCTAAAACGTAATATTACTAAATTCATTGACACTGTAGAGTGGATTTGCCATCAATGTTCTTCTCACCAACCTTCTGAAAGTAAAACATGACGTAAAGAGTTATAAAGTTTATAAGATGTGGAAATACTGAAAGCCATGAGCAGCCCGTTATAATAAATTTTTATTTTTATTTTTTAGACAAACCAGGTACATCATCTTAATCTACGGACTTTTCTGTCACTTTTCAACATAGTCTCCATTTATTTGCACACATTTTTCCCACCGTTCTGTAAGTTTGAAAAATTTATTCCAGCTTCCTGAAGGCAATGATGCACTGCTTTCTGGGTGTCCTCCATCATCTCATAGCGTTGGCCTTGTAGCTGTTCCTTTACAAAACCGAAAAGATGGTAGCCGGAGTTTTCCAAGTTGGGACTGTAGAGAGAATGCCAAAGGGTTCCTCACCCAAATATCCTGATTTTCTCCATGGTGATACGGGCAGTGAGAGCCAGTGTGTTACAGATGATCCTCTTCCCAGATTGTTTGTCAATGCAAGACGGTGCTTCAAAAGTATCTGGATATAACAGACGGCATTTATGGTCTGTCCAGGTTCAAGAAATTAAACCAGAATGCATTCAGAAGCTATCAACTCTTTCCTTGTTGTGTTCAGTGGACACAGTTCGAGGGCGACCGCTACGAAGCTTATTTTGGATGCTCATGTTCCCATCTTTGTAATGTTTCACTCATCCCCTAACACGCTGGCGTCCATGCAGACATCTTAGTATGCACGCTGAAATCTTTAACAAGGAATTCAATGACAGCACGGTGTCGAAACGAAACATCGTTGTCGGCCATTTTGCAAACATTGCCTGTGCTCACGTGATAGAAGCTAATGACGCCACAATATGTCAATACATAGTGTAAAGTCTGTAGATTACCATCATACAGTCGTTTTTGTTACAATGTTTGAATTGGAATTACAGCAATGGCTTGCTCATGACTTTCAATACGATCCTCTGTAATTACGTGGGAACTTGTTTACATGGTGACACTTGTGTATACTGTCGTTTCATGACAACTTTCGTACTTTTCTTCAGTGCTATTCATTTAAATGCTAGAATAGTAGCAGAGATTTTACTACTGACCTTAAACATGAAAAAAGAAGAAAGAAAAGCGTCTGAACTAGGTAATGGATAAAGATAAAATCACATTTATGATGTTCTGCATTCTGCAACCTTATTGAAAGAGATAGTTATATAAGATCCAGGAAGTAATCATAAATATTTAAGAACGGCTTTGGAACAGTTGAATTTTTTGCTTATTTTTAAAATTTGGGTATTACAATCCCACAAACACGTTTGTAGTGTATATAAATCAAGACACTTAATACTTTCTTCACATTCCCATTTCATTTTGTAAATAAATCCACAGATCAGAACGTGTTTAACCTAGATACGCTTCGAAGCTACAAGTTTCGTTTAACGAAACGTTGGAAGCAGCAGAAACTTTCTAGTGTCGTCACTACATTTGACGCATGCGTATTCAAATAAAAACCAGTTGCGAAACCTAGCGTCGTTGTGAAAACTGGTTTTTAATGTATAGTCTCTAACGAACTAAGTGGTCTACGCTTCTCTGCACTAGCGACATCTATGGGCCTACTCGTGAAGGTATAATGCAATAAAATATTAATAACAAGTGACAGGCAAACCCGAACAAATTACACCAATATTAACATCTTCTATTCCCTTCAGCTGGCATATATTGTTGCCATTCATTCATTCATTCATTCATTTTATTCCATAGATCTTACATGAGCAATGAAGCTTTAAGGTGTGGAACAAGTCAAAATTTTACAATATTACAATTAGAAGTTTTACAAATTTTTATAGTTTTACAATTTAGTAATTTTCTACAATTTTTACAATTTTGTGCAATTTTTTACAATATTTTGGCGAGATGTAGTAAGATGAGGTGAGGTCCGAGGATTCGCCAAAATACTACCCGGCATTTGCCTTTTTGTTGGGGAAAACCTCGGAAAAACCAAACCAGGTAATTAAATCAAAGGGGGTAATCAAATCAAAGGGTTGACGCCAAGGACTCGCCATAGGCCATCCGGCTTCAGTCCCACGGCAGTGGAAAACCTCGGAAGAAACCAAAGACCAAAGGGGGATCCAACCCAAGCCCGAACGCAGCTCCGGATCAGCAGCCCAGCGAGTCTGCCGACTGAGGTACATCGATGGCTCTACTAAAAATATACAATACATAGCCAATCAGATTATTAAATTTACAAACGCAAACGATCATTCATCAGTTGGCAACTGAAAATCTTTGGGTCATTACTTGTTATTACTATACAAACGGTGTAATATACAGTAGTGGCAAAATAAGAACCGGACCGACCCTTGCAGCTGATTTCAGAGTCTTGTTCGCAGTGACAGCACGATAGACTGGTAACTAAGACTTTGGAGGTTCGAATCCTGCATGGGAAGGAAACTTTTTTTTGTTCCTTATTCAAATTTATTCTCAATACTTTTCGACTGCAGCGATATTTTACTACTTAATTAACTTATTATTCCCAGAACATGAATTTTACCAGCTTATTTTCTAATGGCTTTCGAAATGGGCTACGTCAGCAGTCGAAACTACAAAAAATTTAATGGATTACTCGCTATCTTGTGAATGCGGGCGTGACATGCGCAGTGGCTCATTTCGGGGGCTCTGATTATTCAGTCGGTCCGGTTTTTTTGTTTTGCCACTGCTGTACATCGATATGAAATTGAAGGGTTGAGAGCCATAGTGGGTCAAGCGCCATTTATTAAAAACAAAGAAAGCAATGATTAAAGTTAAGCGAATACCACAGTTTAATGAAGATTGACATATAATTTAGTTTTAACGTGCATACTTCATATTACTTGCTATATGTTTCATTAAAATATGGTAATGACTTAACTTTAACCCTTGTTTTCTCAGTTTTTCATATATATCATTTGGCCCACTATGACTCTGAACCCTTCAATTATACCCGTTTGAAATCAAGGAGGTTTTCTGTAGACACCGGGTACAGTCCAACTCCTGTGTTTATGTGGTTTTGCATTCTAGATCAATCGATGTAGTATAACGACGGGGAACAGCCCCTCTCAGAGAGCTTAACTTCTCCCACTATAATAGTTGCTTATGTATGTAGATACTCATTCGGACTACTCTGTTTACAATACGAGTTCCCCGTACCTGATGTAGTAGAATATCGCAATTAATGAGACTGACGAGGAAAAATTGAACTGAGCTGAATAAACTTCCTCGAAAGCCAATTTCCTATCACATATCCAGGCTTCGAGACTTTGGACCCGATACAAGAAGTTTATTGTGCTTGTACTATAGATTGTTGACTCGCTGCAGGTAGTGAAAGGTAGAGATGTGTTGAGGTAACAACGTTGCTATTTAGAATAAGTACGGTAGTATGGGGAAACACACACATATGTACATTCTGAAAGTAAATATACATTACACAATGATGATGTCAAAAGAATGTGAAAGGCATTTATTCTCCTGTCTTTTATAAGCATTTGTGTTTAATTATACACAGTGTTAATAGTGGAAATAAACATGTAGCAATTTTAATTTCTTCATTTATCCTATTGGTCGTCTTTAGGAAGTGTAGTTACAGTACCGAATTGCAATGTACTACAAAATACATTTTCAGTGTCTCAAATGTAAATCTTTTTCAGTTGTCTACCAAACACAGTTTGTACTGTGAAAACATGCGCTCTAGTCACATGACTTTATAGGAGAAAAACGAAAAAACCTAACATCATTGCAGTCTCTAAGAGACAGTCCTTCATTCTCAGGTGACTCTATGTCCACTAATTTACTGTTTATGTTACACAAAGTTCCATATCCGTTATTTTTACATAAAATTGATTTCCACCTCTGTTTTACACGTTCAGTAACAGGTGTACTTGGTGTCTCATTAATTCTCTGCGTCATTTCCTCAACTAATTTGAGGGCTTCCGGCATCTCTTGCTCTGAATTTTCTAACCGTGTAATAATTTCAGACACAGTTTGAAAATAGGTTTGTATGAAAACCAAATTATTCATCAGAACCTTCAAATCCAGAGCGTTTTTCTTTGCGTATTTGTTGGCATTCATTCTACAGTACCCCCACCCACTGTACGCTTTACCACTAGACTCAGTACGCAGTTATGCGGATTTCCCACTGAACTGCTCTATCGGGTCCGAAGTTTCGAAGCCTGCACATATCTAAAAGAAGTTTTCAAGGGTCTAATATTCAGAGAAAGATGGGAAGGAAGAGGTAAAGGGGAAGAAAATGAGAGTTAGAAGAACTAAATTTACAAATATTCGCATGATATTTAGACGTTTATATTGCAGTGAAATATTTTCGTGTACAGAGGGAGGGACAGAAAGTTTTACAGCCAGAATTTCCTTAGGGAAAAAGAAGAAATAGCTATTTAAAATGTTATTGACTTCTTATCTTAAGACTGAGGGGGCGACATGCCACAAATAACAGTACAAATTATTGTTGTACGCCCTATACAGTCTTCTGTGGCAGATTTGTTACTGCATTTAAGCTATATAAGAATTGGGAATTAAATAAATCTTGAAAGAAACATGCAGAATACATAAATACTGCACGGAAATGCCTACAGACTTGGTATCAAAGCTGCAAGCTATAGGCTATATATACATTTGCCTGACAAAAACTACTAAGGAATACGTAAGGTTAGGTAAATTCATGGCAGCCGTCGTAAACAATTCGTACTACGAGATATACAGAGTTTGGATGTCGGCATTTGTCCCCTTATCTAGCCCAGGGTTCCGCTGTTTTTACTCGGCCGCAGTGCATCACTCACGGATATATATGCGAATGTTGGGGAGGGAGAACTAAGCCATATCGGCCGAGTAACTTTAGTCAAATGTTCCAGGAGGGGAGCGAGGAATGGGACGGAATCCATCTTTATATTTTATCTGCGTTACGGTCGGATTTTCTCTTCCTTTCAAATGCTACATCATTCTTGTAACATACCAACCCCTCAGAAAGGAACTGTCATTCGAAAAGAGTAGTTTAAATGTTGGTTTGGAGGTAATTTAAATTGGCATTAAAACGAAATAGTGTAACAGACCGATTCTATGTGAAGAAGAGGCTTTTGTGTGGTTTTTTCACTGCTACTAAATAAAAGAATTAAAAATACATGAAAGAGTTTTGGAGCCAACACTATTAGTCATTCAGTTAGCCAACACTGTGCCTCGCTCAGTTAGCCGACAATATCAGCCGTTCAATTAGCCAACACTATCAGCAGGCTTCGAGACTTTGGACCCGATACAATAAGTTTACTGTGCTTGTACTATAGGTTGTTGACTCGCTGCAGGTAGTGAAAGGTAGAGATGTGTTGAGGTAACAACGTTGCTATTTAGATTAGAGTACGGTAGTATGGGGAAACGCACACATATGGACATTCTGAAAGTAAATATACATTACACAATGACAATATCAAAAGAATGTGAAAAGCATTTATTCTCCTATCTTTTATAAGTATTTGTGTTTAATTATACACAGTGTTAATAGTGGAAATAAACATGTAGCAATTTTAATTTCTTCATTTATCCTATTGGTCGTCTTTAGGAAGTGTAGTTACAGTACCGAATTGCAATGTACTACAAAATACATTTTCAGTGTCTCAAACGTAAATCTTTTTCAGTTGTCTACCAAACACAGTTTGTACTGTGAAAACATGCGCTCAACGTCGCATGACGTGATAGGAGCAAAACGAAAAAACCTAACATCATTGCAATCTCTAAGAGACAGTCCTTTATTCTCGGGTGACTCTATGTCCACTAATTTGCTGTTTATATTACACAATGTTCCATATCCGTTATTTTTACATAAAATTGATTTCCACTTCTGTTTTACACGTTCCGTAACCGGTGTACTTGGTGTGTCATTAATTCTCTGCGTGATTTCCTCTATTAATTTGAGGGCTTCTGTCATCTCTTGCTCTGACTTTTCTAACCGTGTAATAGTTTCAGACACAGTTTGAAAATAGGTAGGAATGAAAACCTAATTATTCATCAGAACCTTCAAATCCAGAGCGTTTTCCTTTGCGTATTTGTTGTCATTCATTCTACAGTACCCCCACCCACTGTACGCTCTACCACTATACCCAGCACGCCGTTATGCGGATTTCCCACTGAACTGCTCTATCGGGTCCGAAGTCTCGAAGCCTGACTATCAGTCATTCTGGTAGCCATCACTATCAGTCATTCACGTAGCCAACACTATCAGTCATTTAGTTATCCAACACTGTACGTCGCTCAGTTAGCCAACAATATCAGCCGTTCAATTAGCCAACACTATCAGTCATTCTGGTAGCCATCACTATCAGTCATTCACGTAGCCAACACTATCAGTCGTTCAGTTATCCAACACTGTACGTCGCTCAGTTAGCCAACAATATCAGCCGTTCAATTAGCCAACACTATCAGTCATTCTGGTAGCCATCACTATCAGTCATTCACGTAGCCAACACTATCAGTCGTTCAGTTAGCCAACATTGTCAGTCGCTCAGTTAGCCAACAATATCAGCCGTTCAATTAGCCAACACTATCAGTCATTCTGGTAGCCATCACTATTAGTCATTCACGTGGCCAACACTATCAGTCGTTCAGTTAGCCAACATTGTCAGTCGCTCAGTTAGCCAACAATATCAGCCGTTCAATTAGCCAACACTATCAGTCATTCTGGTAGCCATTACTATCAGTCATTCACGTAGCCAACACTATCAGTCGTTCAGTTAGCCAACATTGTCAGTCGCTCAGTTAGCCAACAATATCAGCCGTTCAATTAGCCAACACTATCAGTCATTCTGGTAGCCATCACTATCAGTCATTCACGTGGCCAACACTATCAGTCATTCAGCTCGCCAACACTCAGTTTTTCAGCTAGCCAACATTACCAGTCATTTATTAGCCAACATTATCAGTAATTTAAGTAGCCAACACTACCAATCATTCAGCTAGGCAACACTGTCAGTCTTTCAGCTAGCCAACATTACCAGTCATTTATTAGCCAACATCATCAATAATTCAGGTAGCCAACACTATCAGTCATTCAGTTAGCCAACACTAACAATCGTTCAGAAAGCCAACACTTTCAGTCGTTCAGGTAGCAAACAATATTTTTATTTATTTTATTTTTTTTATTTTATTCGGTTATTTTATGACGCTGTATCAACATCTAGCTTATTTAGCATATGAATGATATGAAGGTGGTAATGCCGGTGAAATGAGTCCGGGATCCAGCACCGAAAGTCACCCAGCATTTGCTCGTATTGGGTTGAGGGAAAACACCGGAAAAAACCTCAACCAGGTAACTTGCCCCGACTGGGATTCGAAACCGGGCCACCTGGTTTCGCAGCCAGACGCACTGACCGTTACTCCACAGGTGTGGACAGCAAACAATATCAGTCGTTCAGTTACCCAAACTATCAGTCGTTCAACTACCCAACACTATCAGTCCTTCAGTTAGCCAAGACTATCAGTCATTCAATTAGCCAACACTATCAGTCGTTCAGTTAGCTAACACTATCAGTCATTCAGGTAACCAACATTTTTTGTCATCTATTAGCCAACATTATCAGTCATTCAGCTAGCCAACACTATCAGTCATTCAGTTAGCCAACACTTTCATTCAGCTAGCCAAACACAGTCATTCAGTTAGCCAACACTTTCATTCAGCTATCCAACACTATCAGTCATTCAGTTAGCCAACACTTTCAGTCACTCAGGTAGCCAACACTATCAATCATTCAGTTAGAGAACACTATGAGTCATCTTTTAGTTAACATTATCAGTCATTCGGCCAACACTCTCAGTCATTCAATTAGCCAATACTATCAGTAATTCAGTTAGCCAACACTTCAGTCCTTCAGGTAGGTAATATTATCAGTCATCTATTAGGCAACATTATCAGTAATTCAGTTAGTCAAAACAATCACTCATTCTGTTAGCCAAAATAATCAGTCATTCAGTTAGCCAACACTGTCAATCATGCAGTTAACCACCATTGTCAGTCCGTCAACCAGCGAACACAACTATTCAGTCATTGGGTCAGCAAACAGAATCGATCATTCCATCGGTCAACACAGTCAGTGAGTATGTTAATAATAAAATTACATCTCATGAGTTGCTCTTTGAATACTTGAACTGTCTGGAATGAAATATTGTCTGACTGATTTACAGATTATGTTAGCTCACTGACTATGTTCTCTAATTCAGTAACTCACTATGTTTATTAATTGATTATATCAGTTAATTATTAATTGAACTATCCATGAAAGTAAGTATATTTAGAAGAAAAAAATTAACGAGTCTTTAATTTAGTATCTTGTTGCAACATCAAAGCAGTTCAAAGCCACTAACTACAACAGGCTCTCCGAGAGCCTGTAAAACACAGTTTTCAATTTCAAATTTTCTTAACTTAACGAAACCGTGAGCAACCTGAAACTTTAAGTCTAATTAAATCTAGAACGTTCATAATGCATCAATTACATCATGAACTATGAGGCATCTGCACAAGTGGTTTTCAGTTCGGAGTACGTGACGTCATATCAAAACGTGCACAGAGTGAGAAGACAGCCTCAGGTATCTCCATCAGGCACAACTCAGCGCGTTGAATTAATTTAATTTCCATTAATATGAATGATGATTATTTTGAATCCCATATGCATTACGTAATTAATATTTTTCTTTAAATATATTTTATGCCGACCGCAATGTAGGAAATGTTGTGGCCCGCAACATGACACTGCGTAAAAGCCACGGTCGTATATTCCAATCCCGACTAAGGTACGGACATTGGCATATTATGGACTATGTGTTGCCTTACATGGAAGAAAGGTTTGCTATGTGTGTTTCTGTACACTGAGATTTCGAAAAATCTGCACATGACAAGGTACAGGGACATCATTTTACTTTTACTCAAATTTTTATTGTACCTGAGTTCTTGAATGTACTTCACTCCCACTCCTTCTACTACTGAAGTTCCAACTGTTTTCGACACAGAACGAAGACCGCGTATAGTGAACAGCACTGAGTTAGTGAGTATAGTACGTTCCAGAAATATATTCGCGTTTTCCAGTGACGAAAGAACTTTCAATATTGTATCATATTTTCGCACAGGTACTGTCCGTTTGCCTACGTCGCATCCCGATTTCCCCCACCTGCTTCTGCTCGCCCCTCTGTAAAATCTGGGCTGCCTTAGCTGTTTTCTGAAAACATTAATTTCTGTTAGGAATTGGACGTTTACGTAATATTTTACAACTGTTTAAAATAACTTAAATAAAAGGACCTCGTTAACTAATTAACTGTCACGTGATTTCCCCCCTTTCTACGATCCTGTGGCATAACCACTTTGACGGACAGTAGATAGCATGTCTGAGTAATTTAATCTGTGCGGGTAGGGCAGAAGTGAAGATTGAATTTACAGTACGTAAGATACTCTTTGATAGAGTAGGTACATGAGTTACTAGTACGAAGGGCGAAACTGGCAATTGGAATTAGTCTATAGTGCAATAATATGCACAAAAGAACTGAAGCCTGTATCGAAATGAACGGCCACCATTTTTCAAAAATGTGTTTAAATATTCATATTATGATTATTTTTAATTTAACTTCTTTCTCTATATTGTACGCTAATGTGCTATAGACAGTATAATATACACCGCATAATGAATACGTTCACATGGATAACTCAATTCATGAATAAAAACACTTAAACAAAAACCTAATAAAAAATATCGAACTCAAAATCGCGATATTTCCTAGTTTACGTAAATGGATGAACTAATTTTCTTCCCTCCTATACCTAGTAGAGTGATTTGTTTGTGCTTTACGCCAGTATCATCGAACTACAGTAGTGGAAGGGGTAGCAAACTGTGTTTCCGGTTTTCTAAAAGTATAGCCAGGTTAATATTAAAAATGTTAGTAAAAATAAAATGATATCCCTGCAGAAGAAGCTACCCAAAAAGAAGGAATTTACTTAGAGAGAGGAAATAATACAGAGTAATCCGTTTGGGAAGACAAAATAAAAATGTGATAAAGTGAGAAATGTTATTTATTGTTAAATCATTTGTACATCCATGTATGGTGTGTCCCTACCACCACAGTATGGCGCTTCCTGAGGTTGCGGATAGAGGAGACGGATATTGTGGATAGCTGCAAATATATTGATTAAGCAATCGCGCACAGCCGATAAGAGGTGTCCTCCAGCATGGGGGTTGGGCGAAGGGCTATGTGAGGGCGGCAATGAACATCCAGTTCCATAAAAGCTATTTGTAAGTAAGTATAATTTATACATGCATTCTAGTGTTGATGCAGGTATGTTTCACTGCGTATGCCGTGTGACAGAAGGAGCATCATATTGAACTTTTGTGAGGTTACCAGAGTAAACTGGAAAAATTACTTTACAAAACAGTGTAAATTTGTTCCTGATAACTTTAATAGTTTTGCATTTATACAATATCGAATGTGTCCATTTCTTTTGTACTAACCCGATCAGAGGTCTGCATCGGACGTTTTCGCTCGAGCGCCAAGTAGTTCATAGCATAATCCGATAGGTAGCGCACATGCATGATGGGTAAAATTGTCACAAACTGTATAAGCCGAGCGTTAGACATTCGTTCTTGTTACAGTGATGAACTGTGTAGTAACATCATAGATGTTTATCATTTCAAAACTTTGCAGTGTTTAACTAACCTCTCCATAGTACAACTGCAAAACTTGCTTTAAAATGTAATATAAATGTTGTAGGTAAATGTTTTTTCCCCCCCACACAGGAGTGATTTTGTTTTTGTCACATCTGATAGATGTTATTGGATGTAAATGTAATTATTATAAACAGATAATAATAATAATAATAATAATAATAATAATCTGTAATAATTAGTGTATTAATATTTGCGTCTGTAACAGTTGTGCAGCAAGATTATTCGTTTTATTATATTTTCTGTGACGTTATCTCTGTACTAATATTGTTATTAATCTACTGTTATATCAATAATATTTTGTAAAACGTTTCTACATTGTCGCAGTATATAGGCGGAACACTATCATATTATATTATATTATATTATTATATATTATATTATATATGTGGTAAATGAAATATTGAATAATTATTAATTAGCAATAATAACTGTATATCGAAGTTTTTCATACAATTTTGTTTATAACTTCATGTTCCTGTTTTGGTACATTCCATTGACTGTTCCATTAAACTTTTGTCATAAACGCAGAAAATAAAGCCTTAATTTTACCGTGTGAGCAAAACATATGTGTATCTTATCTGTCGCCTTCCATACAAGATAAGACATGTCGGTGAGATGACCTTGTACTGTGCTTCTACAGGGACATCATTTTATTTTTACTTCAATTTTTATTGTACCTGAGTTTTTTAATGTAGTTCACTCCCACCCCCTCCACTAGTAAATACCAACCGTTCTCCACACAGAACCAAGCGTATACAGTCAAAGTCGCCTTACGGTCTTAGTAAACACAAACAGCACGAGTTAGTGAGTGTAGTACGTTCCAGAAATATGTTCGCTTTCAATACTGAATCATATTCTCGCACAGGTACTGTCGTCCGTTTGCCTATGTCGCATCCCGGTTTCCCCCACCCACTTCTGCCCGTCCCTTTGTGTCTGGGCTGTCTTAGCTCTTTTCTGAAATCATTAATTTCTGTTACGAATTGGACGTCTACGTAATATTATACAAGTGTTTAAAATAACTTAAAAAATAAGGCCTCGTTAAGTAATTAACTGTCACGTGATTTCCCTCCTTTCTACGACCCTCGACAAAACCACTTGAACGGACAATAAATAGCATGTCTGAATAATTTTATCTTTTCGGATCGGGCAGAAGTGAAGATTGAATTTACAGTATGTAAGGTAATCTTTTATAGAGTAGGTATACAATTATTTCAACATGAGTTAGTAGTACGAAAGACGAAACTGGTAATTGGAATTAGGTACAATAGCATATAGTGCGATAATATGCAAAAAAAGAACTGAAACCTGTATAGAAATAAACGGTCATCATTTTCAAATATGTGTTTAAATATCCATATTATGATTATTTTTTAATTTAACTTCATTCTCTATATTGTATGCTAATGTGCTGTAGACAGTATAATATACAATGCATAATGAATACATCCGAGTTCGAGAGTAAAAACACTTATTGTTAATATTTTGCTGTATTTTGATTAAACAAAAACCTAATGAAAATTATCAAACTCAAAATCGCGATATTTCCTACTTTACGTAAATGGATGAACTACTTTTCAGCCCTCCTATACCTAGTAAAGTGATTTGTTTGTATCTTACGCCAATATCATCAAACTCCAGTGGAAGAGGGTATCAAACGGTGTTTCCGGTTCACAACCTTTAAGCCAAAGGTATAGGCAGGTTAATATTAGAAATGTTAGTAAAAATAAAATGATGTCCCTGTATTTATTACGAGCGTATCACGACCGATCGTATCTCACTCGAGGGTACGACACTCGACCGAGTTCAAGCGAGCGATTTACCTCCAATGCAGCACTCTGAACCCGATATATTCAATTTTCTCTTTATAAATTTCATTTATGTCTTAATTACTTAGACATAATCGACTGAATAATACAATTGGTCACCCTTTACCATTATATCGGCGTTTTTTTAAACAGAGATCTGGTACCGGGGTTTGATATTGGGTCTGCAATGAAAATTACCTGAAAATAGTTCAAAATAATGGGAAGAACAAACATTTCAATGCCCTCCAAATGGGGATTCCGATTTTTGCGGTCATATTTCACGCGTTTAGGCTTACAGGATCGGCTATTTTTATCTCGTAATGTTATTTGATTATTACTACTGTTATTATAATTCCACATGTTGTCGTTATGAGCTAATACGTTACATTTGAGTCCCCTCTCCCTCTTAGCGTATATTGGCAATGTAATCCGACGAAAGTGAAATTAATCCCTGACCTTTATCGGTATCCCGCAGCTGTGAGTGGGGTTCAGAGAGGGGCAGAGTAGTGCTAGGTCAACCATCAGTGCCGGCTCCACCAACCCCTAAAATATTAATCTGAATGTATTTCACATTTCAACGCTGATTTTTATTTCGTGGATGTGAGAAAATGTATATAGCGTGATCAAATATACCTCGTTCAGTCTCAGTCCTCTTTTCTGAAAGGATAAAATTATATTTTAGAGCAGCGGTTCCCAAATTGTCGTTCGCGAACCCGCAGGGTTATGCGAGTGATTCGAAAGGTATTCGCGGAACTAATTTACGCTTTCAAATAGTATTTTAATTAAGGGAGGTGACGGATGAAAGTATGGACATTTTCAGCAAAAAATCGCATTTTCGTTTTCTTGTAAAAAAAAATGAATTAGCAATCTCTTACTTATATGTTGAGCAAGTTCCAACGTTCTGCGGACCTCGGAAGCATAACAATTGCGCAATACATAAATAGCTGCACCCTTGAACTTCAATTTCATATCAATTTTATAAGCTATTTTCTCATACTTTTTTTTTCAGCACATTTACTGAGTCTCGAAGTACATAGGCTCTTACAATTTTAATGCTAGGAACATGACATTTTTACTGCATGTTCTATAAATTGGAACATTCAAATTTCAGAAACCTGCAAAAAAGTATTCTCATTAATCCACTCGTTTAGGCGATTGAAGAATTTTCTACCCTTTTCCACGAAAAAAAAAATGTTAGTGCAAGCACTAGTGATGCCCCACTTCGATTACTGTGATATTCTGCTTACTGACCTAAGCGTTACTTCGGCGCAGAGACTACAACGTGTTCATAATCTGTGAGTCCGTTTCGTCTGCAATATTCGCCGGGCTGATCACGTAACACCATCCCTCGAAATGTTGTCCAGGCTCCGTCTACAAGATCGTAGGAAAATCCACTGTCTTTCCCTTCTCTTTCACATATTGCATTTCTCCACTCCTGTCTATCTTGCGTCTCGTTTTCAAAATTTATCCACCCATCATAACCTAGACACACGATCACAACATTCCTCAATATTATCCATTCCCTCCCACCGAACATCCCCATATTCATCTTCTTTCACTGTGGCTGTTCCTCGGCTTTGGAATTCCCTACCGAGTAATGTCAGGGACTGTCAGACATCAAACCAATTTAAGAATAGGCTAAAGAAATATTTTTCTAACAATTCTTGTCAACAATAATAGCTGTTTCATGTTTATCAATGTTTAATGGTTATATATATCACAGATAAATATCTAAATTATCTCATTATTATTATTACTATTATTACTATTATTATTATTATTATTATTACTACTACTACTACTATTATTATTATTATTATCACTATTATTATTATTATTATTATTATTATTATTATTATTATTATTATTATTATTATTATTATTATTATTATCGGCACTATTTCTTACCGATGTTTGTTATTGTCACACTAACATTACTTATCCAACTTTCATTATTTACTTTCATGTTGTCTTATGGTCTAGATATTAATGTAATAATTATGTAAGCAATTGTATTCAATTAGAATTAGAGTGTGGCTGGGCGGAAGAGAAGGCCTACTGCCCTTAGCTCTGCCAGATTAAAAATAAATTATTATTATTATTATTATTATTATTATTATTATTATTATTATTATATTATTTTTATTATCATTATTATATATTGTGGTTAACAAAATAATGCATGGGTTTCATGACTAAATCCATATTTTTTTTAAAGAAAAAATGAAATATTTATAGTGGCAATGTAAAATTTCAGTATTTAGGTATGTAGTGGTTATAACCCCCCCCTCTCATTTTGCATTAAAGATATGGGAAAACTGATGTGTGATGTTTTTATAAATATCCCGTCGGTCTTGCAAGAAACTTTTCATATATTTCACTCAAAAATTGAGCGACACATTTCATTTTCAAATATTCAAATTTTTTCAGAATATTTTTGTTAACTCAGAAACTAACTCATAGAAATGAAACTCCACCACATAATTATCACACCGTGATTGTGTGTACAAAAAATAAAAAACGTAGGTTGAAAAATGTAGAAAATATAAATTTCACCCACCACTCCCATGAAGTTTAACTTTATCATATTCTCTAATTTTTCTCAAATTTTGAGATGTGTTTTGCTTATCTCAGACTTTTCAGACATAGATTTCAATGAGAACGAAATCATCTAAAGAACGTCTCTTGTCTTGTAAGTTTTGCCTACCTATCTAATATTTTTGTTGTTTTCCAGTCCTCTATATTAAACCTTAACAATGTTCGCCGTTCATGATAACACTCAAACGATAAAGAAATTAAACGTGGGTCTCATAAGTTATAAGTCGAGTATTTCATTGATTTCCCACTTTGAGTAATTTTCTTGCACGAAACGATTATGATCTATCGTCGGATATCGTTGAAAATATGAAATAAATATACATTCATTAACATAAAGAATTATGGAAATTTCTTTATTGCTACAATGGCTAAAAACAGTGACAAAAATAGTTGCACATCAAAGAAGAATATAAGCTATTAGAATTATCTTCTGATTCTTCTTTAAAATAGTGTTCACTACAAATAATCTACAAATCTAGCTTTCAGATATAGCTCCCTGTGAAGCTGATTTGAATAATTTCAAGGGAAAAATTGTTCCGGGCCCGGGTATCGAACCCGGAACTTTTGGCTGAGCGCGCTACTACTACTACTACTACTACTACTACTACTACTACTACTACTACTACTACTACTACTACTACTACTACTACTACTACTACTACTACTACTACTACAGCCGCGTCAGTGTTATTTCCGGCGTGACTCCTCCTATTTGCTTACGGCTTAGGAAGTGAAGGCTCTATAAGGTTAGGTAGGTAGTATCGTTCGCCATTTTTGTTCTTTCGTTGCCGAGCTCTACCAGACGAGGAATCTATTATCATGTCGTAGCTCCTATGATAATAAATCGAACGCACTGTAATTGAGCAAATAATTAAGCGGCAAATAACGTCCTCGTATCCTCTCTGCGAACGCCAACGTAAGAACCAAAATGGCGGGCGATTATATTAAGTATTTATCGAGCCTTAAGATGTGCATAACGTCATCAGCAGCGAATGACAAGACGCACACGTTTAAATGTAGCCGACCTGCAACGTGATTGGCTGCCAGAAATAAGAGCGATGGGACTGTTGCTCCTGCTACTGCTACTATAATTTTATTCTATTATTATTGCTCCTGCTACTACTATACTAGAGGATTGACTGTTATACATAGCTTATTTCATTGCGTTCAGTATACACCACAGAGCTAATTTATTGTATTTATCCAAATTCCATTACCGCAATAGCGGTGTAGGCGTTACACGCAATCAAAGGGATTTCCTCAAATCTCCTGTCACTTTTTTCATTATTGTGAAACGTTCGATATAGGAAACAATGTACACTTCATCATAAATTATTGAATGTGGACTAAATAACGCACTGCTTACTCTGCCGAAAATTGTTATATTAACTACCAACTTCCCTATTAAGCTATGCGCCAATTTTATGATTCCTGGAGTTACTGTTCAATTTGAACATTAATTCAATGAAGATATTTTAATTTGTTGGAATAGTAAAATAATATAACATATGTGCTTTGTTTATTCTCTAAGAAGGGAAACTTTTCATTGCTCTCCCTTCAGATTTTAACAAATGATAGTTTATTTTATTGCTCGGGAGATCTGAATCAGAATACAAATTCAAAACATGACAAAGTTGTGATTAGAATAACGTTACAATAATCATGAAAAAAAGTTGTATGGAAACATATATGGACATGGAATGGCTTAGGAAAGACATCGAGTTAGCCCAACTGATAGAGTGTTTAGTTAAGTAGTGAACAGCTGTTCAAATCGAATATACATCTTGTCATTTTATTTTTCTTAGAATGTTCTGTATACTTGTGTAATCCTTTTTGTTAGTTTTTTAATTTTTTTTTTCATTATCTGGATTCTAATGACAAAAATACCGGTGTTATTACTCGAAACCAACAGAATAAAAATGTTTCCTACTCATTTTCTTGCGAACAAAACAACTTAATTCTGCAATTAATGAAAATGAAAGGTTTCATTACCGAAAAAATCAAAACAACACAGGTTCTCGCACATGCTACAACAGATAAATGCCAGAGTGTCACACTTAAGACATTACTTTCATGTTTTTTATGGTCTAGATATTAATATAATAACAATTAGAATTAGAGTCTGGCTGGGCGGAAGAGAAGGCCTACTGACCTTAGCTCTGCCAGAATGAATAAATAAATAAATTATTATTAATTATTATTATTATTATTATTATTATTATTATTATTATTATTATTATTATTATTATTATTATTATTATTATTATTATTATTATTATTTGTAGACCTACTATAAATTATTAAGTGTAATAAGTTCTTATACAAGAACTCGGCAATAATGTTTTCTCTTAGAGAACAAGAACACTTCGAAATTTCCGAAATTATCATGCACTAGTTCGCAAAAGTCACGAGCTGTACTTAACGGATTCATCTAGCCAACAATACACTATGCGTAATAAATGAATTGAAAGATCTAGTAGACGCACAGCAAGAATCTTATTGCCCGTCAGCTAGAACCAACTGAGGAGAGATATGTATATGTCTATTGGTAATCAGAAGTCCTCCCTTTACACGTTTTTGTTATTAAAAGAACAAAAAGTAAAAAGTAGCCAGGAATCGTACCCAGAACTTCTACTAGAAAGACGTTTCACTAACCTAAGAGCTACGCACACGATGGTATAATGATAAAGTATTGCAGTAAGGTAACGGAGGATAAGTATGCGCTGTCGGGTAAGAGCGCTCTCGTGAATTTTTCATAGTTGGTATACCTACTGCAAAATTGGCTAGCATTATTACATTGAGTATGAATTATTGACAAGGTTCAGACATACGTTGGTCGAGCCGCAAAAGAATCTCTATTTGGAAAGGTGTGTAAACGTTTTGCTTGAAGTCAAATGTTTTTTTTTTTTTTTTTTTTTTTCAGAAGAAAACTTGAGCTATCTACAGAGTTTTAAGTCAGTCAGAAGGAATATGTTGACATTAAAATGATGTCCTATTTGTAGCAATGAAGTGGCATGGATTAAAGTCCTATGACCGTATTGTGCTGTTTCTTAGTAACACATTCTTAAACTGACTCGATGTCGGCTAAGAGTGTGCACACAATGAGGGGGTAAGAGTGCGCGAGTTATGTTCAAGTTACGAAAGATTTGAAGCATTTATATGCGACTATTGTTCTTAAAGGGTTAGTTACAGTTTACAGCAGTAAAATTTTGGAAATATTCAACATTTTTTTTCCTCCAATAGTGTATCTTGTACAATAATTAAAATTAGTATATGTAAAACAGTGTCCTTCTGCTATTAAAAAAATATTTTTACGGTTAAAAAAATATTTGCATTTCATTTTCAAAATTCAGTTCACTGTGCAGTGATGAAGAGTTTCCCACATAACTCAAAAACTATCCATCGTTCTGTGATGAAAGTTTTTGTGTGTATTTATGCCTGTCAAATCTACAATATGATGCAAGATCACTTCTCTAACTTTGATAGATTGTCTGATAAAAAATAAATTCATTTAAAAAAATGGTGAAATATTAATTTTATTAAGGAATGTAGTTGAAAGAGCATGATATTGTAAACATGAATTTCAGCAATAAAATAAAAGAGAGAGAACATGAAGAAGTTAACAAGTTTATGAGTTATGAGGGAAAGCTTCATCACAGCGCAGTGAACTGATATATATATATATATATATATATATACTAATTTTCATTATTGTACAAGATACAGTAATGCAGGGAAAAAATGTAGAATATTTCCAAAAATTTACTGCTGTAAGCTGTACCTAACCACTTAAGCTCTTTTTTTGTAATCATTGTCTATTATTTCTCGTTTCTACAGTTATAGTTAAATTTATTACTAAATCTCATTGGACATTGGACATCGTGCTCTAGAATAGTATAAAAAAACTCAGTTATAAGTGTAGGCCTATTAAAAGTCTGAAAATCTATATGTCTGCCTTAAAAGTCTTCTCATATACAACAAATTGTTTTGGCGTGAATTGAAATATTGGTTTCATAACTTAATCACTGCAGACTCTTCATACTTACTTTTACCCGCCTGTGCGGCTTAGAGTGTGCATTTGCTTCCTTAATAAAAACAACAAATTTCATTTGTTTACTATCTTCTCCTAAAGTCCGTCTGCTGAATTTATAATTCATATAATACTCTCAATCATTAAACAATTTTTCAATATTTCATCTATAATACCATAGATTCCACAGATAATAATACCTTGCACTCTCACTTTGAGAGAGGAAGAGAGGTTATGGGTGTTTGAGAATAAGGTTCTGAGGAAAATATTTGGGGCTAAGAACGATGAAGTTACAGGAGAATGGAAAAAGTTACACAACGCATAACTGCACACATTTTTATTCTTCACCTGACATAATTAGGAACATTAAATCCAGACGTTTAAGATGGGCAGGACATGTAGCACGTGTGGGCGAATCCAAAAATGCATATAGAGTGTTAGTTGGGAGACCGGGGAGGGGAAGACCTTTGGGGAGGCCAAAACGTAGATGGGAGGATAATATTAAAATGGATTTGAGAGAGGTAGGATATGATGATAGAGACTGGATTAATGTTGCATAGGATAGGGACTGATTGCGGGTTTATGTGAGGACGGCAATGAACCTACGGGTTCCTTAAAAGCCATTTGTAAGTATATTTGGGAAGGTCTATGTTGGCAGAGCTACCTGATGTCTTGGGAAGGGTCAGGGAGGGTGAGTTGAACTAATCCTATGACACAGACACTTGTAGAACAGCATTTCCTCCTTCTTTCCTCCCCCTCCCTCACCAGGACACCTGGAAAGGTTGTCAGTGGTGGATGTTATTACAACTATGTGTTAACAACATTTTTCAGTGTAGTTTGAGAAGGCCCTTATAATAATTTTATAATTAAAATGTTAGAAGTATCGTGCTTTATATTAGGCGTACTTGTCCTACTGTTTGTGATTCTTGGTGTAGGAACAAGAGGAAAGCCACTGAAGTCTGACGCCAGAGAAATAGTGTACAATATACATAAGTTTTCGTGGAGGAGTATGATGCTTTGAAAGTCGGAAATCCTACAATAAACATAGTCGAAGTAGCAAAGCGAACTCCTGCTGCGTGTGGAGTATCTGAACGCACTGTTTACCGTATCCTAAATGAAAAGAGAGAAGCAGATGAATCAGGAAGAAAAGTGTCAACTCCGGGCAAAAACTGCCGAAAAGAACTCCCACGAAAACCAATATACACTCATTTACTGCGGCTGCCATCAAGAGACAGATTTACTCCTTGTACAAGACTGATTTTAGTCCGAGTGTGGAAGATATTCGTGATGCTCTCGATAAGTCTGGGTTATTTTATGGCAGCAAATGGTCGGTGCGGTAAAGACTAAAAAAACTTAATTTCCGTCACGCTAAGAATAACTTCGGACGGAAGATTCTGACAGAGAAACCCGACATAATTGCTAAGCGATTCCATTTCTTAAGGAGGATGCGCGACTTACGAATAACCGGCCGCCCTATCGTTTACCTGGACGAAACATGGATAAACATCAATCACACGAAGAGCAAAATTTGGATTTGTGACGATGGTGACATTCCTCTGAACGTGCCCTTAGGAAAAGGGGGACGATTTATTATTGTGCATTAAGTCAAGAAATGAACGCCGTTAATTTCAAACATTGGTTCGAAAAGAAACTCCTTCCGAACATTCCACAAAACAGCATCATTGTAATGGACAACGCCTCTTACATTCTGTACAGCTCCCATTTTTGTATCTTCTAAATCAGACATGCTGTCTTGGTTACGTCAGAACAACATAGAGTACGACCCAAAGGCGACAAAAATCGTATTGTACAACATAATAAAATTTTAAAAAGGAGAAAATGGTAAGGTACGAACTGGATACCTCAGCTCAAAGTGAACCACACCGGCGTACCCTAGTGCGACTGCCACCATACCACTGCAATTTTAGTGTCACTGAGTTCATCTGGGCACAAGTGACAAATGATGTCGCTAAACATAATGTACCTTTCAAATCCAGTGAAGTCATAAAATTATTTGAAGAAAAGTTGTCCAAGTTCACGCCAGAGAATTGGAAAAATGCGTGTGAACATGTTAAAAAGGAAGAGGATTTTTGATTGGGAAAGGGATGGAATGATTGACAAAGCGGTGGATCGTTTCGTAATAAGTTTGGACTCTGATAGTGATGACGATGACAGTGACGACAACGTAGAAGTAGAAGAATCCGCCACTGCACATACAAATAATTTTATGGAGAGTGTCTGTCTCTTGCCACCATCCCCCGCAGATGTCCGGTCAGCCACTGAGTGAGTGAGAGGTAAGAAATATATCTTTCTCTGTCTAAATTTCTCTGCCAACTAAAGAATTCTATACTATAAGTAAGTAATAATACACTAGGTGCGCACACTTACCCTCCTTTACCTTATGTCTATAGATATATAGTAATTTTTACCTAGGATTTACGCCCTTTAGAACCAACTTTGGCGTATTTTTAAAGTTGTTTCTTATTCTCCTTTTCATGAGCTTCGAAATGAGCTATATTGCATAAAAATTTGAAAGGGATCTGATGAAAAGTTTCCCTTGTAAGTTTTAATTTTGTATTGTAGTTACATAGGAATAAAATACAATACAATGCTGTAATTTTTGCAAGCGAAAGAAGAAAAGAACGTGTAACGGGAACGCAACTCAGTTGTTACGGGAAAGCGTACAATTCCATATCTTGTTGTATCCAGGGGAGCTTACTCACCCCCTACCGGAGGGTGTCGTAAGCTGTTACTGCAAAGTAAACACACTCCACCCCTTCTGTGGCGTAGTATAACCGTTGGAATGGCCGTATAGACGTATCAGAGTGCGCGCTCTAACCAGCACAAATCAATTCCAAAATTAATCCGGAAATTGTGCTTCATGTCGTTGCTCTCACTCCGTACAGTCACGGGGTAAAAAAGACTTCTCTGTAGAAAAGAGCTTCTATGTTTGTGTGCGGGGACATTTTATTGGTTATTTTTAATAGATTCTAGAGGGCTCTGGTGACGATGGAACGCTAAGTGAGTTTTCAAATCACATGAAAACAGAACGGAGAGGACGGCATTTTCATTCAATATTCAACTCGTCAAACTACAACCAAGAGTAGAAATGGGTTAAGTGTGCTATAGAACGGTTCTCTATATAATAAAAAACTCGGTGTTGAATTTCGGCTCCAAACCGATTGTATGTTAGAGTTATATTCATGAATTTATTAGAAGGGATTAAAACCCTGCAGTTGCTCTTAGATCTGTACCCGTGGGTTGAAATACAATCACTCTTCATTTCAGTTAAAATCTGTAAAAGCTTTAATGGTATGACACAGTCATAAAATGTAGCACAGTCTTATTTTTAGAAACGGTTTTCACTGCCTGATCGAGACTTTATTTTAACAGATTTGATATATTTGAATTCGTAACTGTTTTCTCAATAGTAATGAATCCCAAAGAGAGATTTTACATTTATTTAACCAAAAATTGCAATATGTAACATGGAAATTCTGCAACAATTGTGAGGAGCAAAATATAAAAAAAAATAATTACACGCTATCATAGAAACTAGAAATTGACAAGGGTGTAAGACAGGGCTTGGCAGAACGTCAAACGTAGACGACGTCATATGAAACGCAACCCGTCCTCCAAGACGAGAGATGGTAGGAGGCTGGAGGAAGGAGAGGACTGATCTCGCCCGTATATTCTTCCTTACTTACTTGCTTTTAAGGAACCCGGAAGTTCATTGCCGTCCTCACATAAGCCCGCCATTGGTCCCTATCCTGAGCAAGATTAATCCAGTTTCTATCATCATATCCCACCTCCCTCAAATCCATTTTAATATTATCTTCTCATCTACGTTTCGGCCTCCCCAAAGGTCTTTTTCCCTCCGGCCTCCCAACTAACACTCTATATGCATTTCTGGATTCGCTCATAAGTGCTACATGCCCTGCCCATTGAAACGTCTGGATTTAATGTTCCTAATTATGTCAGGTGAAGAAAACAATGCGTGCAGTTCTGTGTTGTGTAACGTTCTCCATTCTCCTGTAACTTCATCCCTCTTAGCCCCAAATATTTTCCTAAGCACCTTATTCTCAAACACCCTTAACCTTGTTCCTCTCTCAAAGTGAGAGTCCAAGTTTCACAACCATATAGAACAACCGGTAATAGACTATAACTGTTTTATAAATTCTAACTTTCAGATTTTTTTACAACAGACTGGATGATAAAAGCTTCTCAACCGAATAATAACAGGCATTTCCCATATTTATTCTGTGTTTAATTTCCTCCAGAGTATCATTTATATTTGTTACTGTTTGAATTTTTCCATCTCTTCAAAGGATAAATTTCCAATTTTTATATTTCCATTTCGTACAATATTCTGGTCACGAGACATAATCATATACTTTGTCTTTTCTTTACTTGCTTCAAGTAAAATTTCCGTATTTTCCCTAATCGCTTGTGGATTTTCTCCTAACATATTCACGTCATCCGCATAGATAAGCAACTGATGAAACCCGTTCAATTCCAACTTTATATTCCGAATTTATTTTTTGTTATCTTAAGAATCTGAATATTCCGATTTCCTTAGTGATGATAGATTTATCAGATTTATTTGTATTTTATGGTCTTCATTTCCTCCTAAAACCCCTCATAATACTCCCTAGGTGGAAATTGACCCCTGATTTGCAATCACAGGTTTAGATTATATCATTGTGCAGCGGGAATTAAAATTTCACTTTTAGTGTGCCACATGTTGAAAACGGCTGAAAAACGCTGCTCTAACCTATCTTCGGAAAGTTAACTAAACAGCAACAACAACAAATCATAATGCAAACCAAAACATGGTACGACTCAAACATTTCCACTAACAATAGCATGCAGTGAGTTAAGTTGAACAGTGCTTCAGTCGGCTCTGTTTTCCACTGAAAGGATTCCGATATTTCATTCTCTCGTAGCAGGAAGCCTTTGCATGTACATAACTTGAACGTCAGAGATACACAAAATACTTTCGACTTTAAAATGTTTCGTGGCGCTATTCGGAGCATGCATCAATGGAATCTCGCGATTTAATATTACGTTCAAGAGATGCAGTGCATTTCACGTGCTTCGCGGACTACAGAACGGCAGAAACGAACATCTGTTCAGATCAGTGCATCAGTACGCGCATTGTATTAGTGGTAAAGGTGTTTATTATTTGCGAGCTGCTTTAATCCCTTCTAACTCAGAGAAAAAAAAAAACACCTCCGAAAAATATATCGGTGTGTTGTGTCTCCTTTTTTCCACTGCTTTACTGCTTCATAACAGAATAATAGAGGTTCGATTTTCCACAGATTGCGTATGAAGCACCGTGGTTGTACAGGGGATATTTTTGTGGACTTTGTACTAGAGTTACTAGAGCTACTTACGCCAAAAGAAACGGTGGAGGTTATTACAGTATAGTAGTATGGTGTAGTACAGGGACATCATTTTATTTTTACTAACATTCCTAATAGACTATTAACCTGGCTATACCTTTGGATCAACGATTAAGAACCGGAAACACAATTTGCTACCCCCTTCCACGACTGGAGTTAGATGATACTGGCGTAAAATACAAATCACTCTGCTAGGTATAGGACGGAAGACAAGTAGTTCATCCATTTACGTAAACTAGGAAGTATCGCGATTTTGAGTTTGATAATTTTCATTAGGTTTTTGTTTAATCAAAATACAGTACTGTATTAACTCTTAGGGTCGTATTCGTAGACACTTTTTGAGCTGGCTTTCGGTGGATGATCAGCGCTTTTCGTATTCATAAATCAGTGTTAGCGATAGGATATGATTTGAATTCTGTACAATTAACTAGTGGATAGCTGGGGCTAGCTTAGTACGCTCGTAGCGCGTGCTGCGACATGTCTATGAATAGCACCCTTAGTGTTTTTACTCACGAATAGAGCTATCCATTCGGACGTATTCATTATGCGGTGTATATTGTACTGTTACAGCACATTAGCGTACAATATAGAGAATGAAGTTAAATTGAAAACTAAACATAATATGGATAGTTAAACACATTTTTTAAAATGGTGGCCGTTAATTTCTATACAGGCTTCAGTTCTTTTGTGCATATTATCGCACTATAGACTATTGTACCTAATTCCAATTGCCAGTTTCGTCCTTCGTACTAGTAACTCATGTTGAAATAATTCTGTACCTACTCTATAAAAGAGTACCTTATGTACTGTAAATTCAATCTTTACTTCTGCCCGATCCGAAAAGATAAAATTACTCAGACATCCTATCTACTGTCCGTCCAACTGGTTTTGTCGCAGGGTCGTAGAAAGGAGGGGGAATCACGTGACAGTTAATTACTTAACGGGGCCTTTTATTTAAGTTATTTTAAACAGTTGTATAATATTACGTAGACGTCCAATTCCTAACAGAAATTAATATTTTCAGAAAAGAGCTAAGACAGTCCAGCTACTAGACTTTACAGGTGGGGGAAACCGGGATGCGACGTAGGCAAACGAACGACAGTACCTGTGCAAAAATATGATTCAATATTGAAAACTCTTTCGTCACTCGAAAACGCGAACATATTTCTGGAACGTACTATACTCAGTAACGCACTACTGCACACGGGTCCTCTGTTCTGTGTGGAGAACCATTGGAAGTTTACTAGTAGAGGGGGTGGGAGTGAAGTACATTAAAAAATTCAGATACAATAAAAATTGAAGTAAAAATAAAATGATGTCCCTGTATTAGTGGCGAAAGTGTTTATTATTTGCGAGCTGCTTTAATCCCTTCTAATTCAGAGAAAAAAAGACTCCGAAAACAGTATGTCGGTGTGTTGTGACTTCTTTTTCTTTGTTTTACAGCTTCGTAACAAAATAATAGAGGTTAGATTTTCCACAGATTGCGTATGAAGTACCGTGGTTATACAGGGGATATTTATGTGGACTTCGTACTAGAGTTACTACAGCTACTATGCGCCAAAAGAAACGGTGGAGGTTACTTATGTACAGGGACATCATTTAATTTTTACTTCAATTTTTATTGTCCCTGAGTTTTTTAATGTCCTTCACTCCCACCCTTCTACTAATGAAGTTCAACCGTACTCCACACAGATCCAAGACCGCATATACAATCAAAGTAGCCTTACTGTCATAGTAAACAGTACGTTCCAAAAATATGTTCGCTATTTCCAGTGACAAAAGAGCTTTCAATATTGAATCATTTTCGCACAGGTACTGTCGTCCATTTGCCTACGTCGTATACCGGTTTCCCCCACCAGCTTTTATTCGCCAGCTAGTGGCTGGGCTGTCTTAGCTCTTTTCTGAGAACATTAATTTCTGTTAGGAATTGGACGTCTAAGTAATATTATACAACTGTTTAAAATAACTCAAATTAAAGGACCTCGTTAAGTAATTAACTTTCACGTGGTTTCCTCCCTTTCTACGACCCTACGACATAACCACTTGGACGGACAGTAGATTGCATGTCTGAGTAATTTATTTTATCTTTTCGGATCGGGCAGAAGTGAAGATTGAATTTATAGAGTAGGTACAGAATTATTCCAACATGAGTTACTAGTACGAAGGCCAAACTGGTAATTTGAATTCGGTACAGCAGTCTATAGTGCGATAATATGTACAAAAGAACTGAAGCCTGTATCGAAATGAACGGTCACCATTTTCAAAAATGTGTTTAAATATCCATATTATGATTATTTTTCAATTTAACTTCATTCTCTATAGTGTACGCTAATGTGCTATAGACAGTACAGTATAATATGCAATGAATACGTCCGAATGGATAGCTCAGTTCGTGAGTAAAAATTCTTATTGTTAATACTGTACTGTATTTTATTAAACAAAAACCTAATGAAAATGATCAAACTCTAAATCGCGATATTTCCTAGTTTACGTAAATGGATGAACTACTTTTCTTCCCTCCTATACCTAGTAAAGTTATTTGTTTGTATACTACGCCAGTATCATCGAACTCCAGTCGAGGAAGGGAGTAGCAAACGGCATTGGTCCAGAGGTATAGGCAAGTTAATATTAAAAATGTTAGTAAAAATAAAATGATGTCCCTGTACTTGCCACTAAAGGAAATTGCTGAAATATATTCAAAATACCTAGGAATTATAGTAAGGTAGTATGGTGCAGTAGAAAATACGTATGAACACTAGGAGAGTTATATGCCCAGCCAGCACGCCCCAAGTACGTACCTTATTTATACACAAAATTCGTCATGCATGAATGATGAACACCGCCATTTTTTACTGAATTTGACGTAATTTGAGGGAAGTATAAAGGGGTTTTCAGTGTCGCCATCACCTCTCACATAATACTACACATCTAACCTAACCTAATCTCTCACATAATACTACACACCTAACCAAACCTAACCTAACATGTCACATAATACACACGTAATCTAACTTAACCTGTCACATAATATTGCACATTGTAATAACATTTTTAGTATCATTTAGTTTGCAAATGTTACCGTCCCTGCTATAAGTCGAGTTGGGTGCCATCTAGTGGAAGAAGTAGAAAATACATTGTGATTCGTTTGGGTAAGGATAATATTAATTTATTATTATAGAGCTACGATGATAGTAGGAAAAATGTCTTGCTGGTTATATTATGATTAAAAGATGGGAGTCTCCATATATGACAACAATGCATAATCTGATATTTTTGTGGAGTTACTAGTTACTAGAGCTGCTATGCGCCAAAAGAAACGGT
This sequence comes from Periplaneta americana, assembly GCA_025594305.2. Lineage (NCBI taxonomy): Eukaryota > Metazoa > Arthropoda > Insecta > Blattodea > Blattidae > Periplaneta > Periplaneta americana. The sequence continues at coordinate 46,480,281 of JAJSOF020000033.1, read as the reverse complement.
GGAGGTTACTTAAGTACTTGCCACTAGTGGAAATTGCTGAAATATATTAATTTACACGTCCAAGTCAGTATCAACGGAAATAATATTCAAAAATAAATTATTTTTTCTATCTTATGAGCACCATAGTTGCAGCACTAAGCCAAGCAATTTATCTAAAATATCTCTCAAACATAAAGATGCGGTCTCTGAGACAGCTCCAAAATTTTCATCCAACAAGTGAAACGCTTGTGTACTTTCTGACGGGAAGTCGGTGGCGCAGTTCACTTAATGATATTCAATTATTTCGTGTGGTACTGGAGATATTACACAGTATACTGCCAGCGGTCTCGTAGACCGCACGTCTGTGCAACTGAACTGTATTTCTCCATTCTCGCAATGGATTCTACACAAGGCCCTTCGCAAGAAGTTAATGTTGGTGATGAAAACTTTGACGAGACAGTGCTTGAGTGGACATGGGATGATGATAATTTACTCTGCAGGTGAACAAGATTTCGTCCTTAAGAGTGATCAACAATGATTGCCTATTGAAAGTGTACTGTGTATAAAGTAGATATATTTTCAATATTTCTATCTTTTGCTTTAAACATACATTATTTCAGTTTCTATTTCATTTATACATTAAATGTATATTATTCCGCTAATTTAATTCAAAACTGAACATTAATACATATCGAATTTCGATAGATGCATCTAGAGAATGTTTCCGGGCTAGTGTTACAAACTTTCAGGGATGATGGGGAAGGGCACATGTATCAATTTGAGATCAGGAACTCTGGTCCGGAAATTACTGAGTCAGAAGTTACAAGCAAAAATAGTTATGTGGAAATGAAATAATTTTATTCCTCTGTACACCTTATTTATGTGTATTTATCTGTACATCTTACACATACTTTATTCATCTGATGTTGTTTACGTTGTCTACTTATAGTATGCCATTCAGTGCGCTATCTGAGGGATTGGGATAGGAAACTACACTAAAGCAATGCAGATAGCGTAATGTGTAACGGACATGGTCGGTCCTGATATGCACGTCTGTAGACAGCAGCGTATGTGTACAAGTTGCAGTGTCCAGTCGATCAGTCCTAGTGAAATGGAGGAGTACACGAGAGTGGAATATGCAGACTTGATTTTCGAATACGGATGAACCAATGGGAACAGTAGACAAGCTCACAGATTTTATAGGGACAAGTACCCACGTAGGAGACATCCGGCCCATACCATCTTTCCACGACTGTTCGAAAGGTTAAGGGAAGGAGGGCACGTGGTGCGAAATCACAATTTCATTTCCACACAACTATTTATGCTTATAACTTTCGACTCAGTCATTTCCGGACCATGGTTCCTTATCTCGAATTGATACATGTGCCCTTCCTCATCATCCCTGAAAGTTTGTAACACCAGCCCGGAAACACTCTGTATAAGTGTAGGGGAGAGTTGGGTAGTATCGGACATCGGGTAATATCGGGACAGTGAGTTTCTTTCATCCTTGTATACCAGATGATAGTACCTGAATGAAAACTATGAATAAATGACTGGATTATGCAAAGGGACTGAAATATTTCTTGAATTTCTATTATAGTAAGTTAGTCATTTTGCTACGGTCAAATAATACAAGTGTTTGATATGAATTTATGTGTCTGATTTCTTACATTTATGAGCTAAAAGTGGATAATACCAAATGCTATCCCTGTAATAATTTTATATGGAAATAATCTCACAAAAACATGTTACATATTTTGCTGGTTTCTATTTCTGTTATAGATGTTACACCTCAAGAAACTGGCTCTTAGTGACAGATAGAACATTTCTAATGATGGGTTCGATACATTTTCTTGAAGTTTTAACATTCTTCATCCATAACACCGTTTAAAAGCCCGAGAACTCGCAACAGCGTATGTTTCTTAGAATGCGATGTGACCTTCAGAATGTTACATGTTACTCAAAAACTCTTAAAATTATAGCAGATTCATAACTCGCAAAAGGGTTGTTTAGTCGGTCATTGTTAAGGTAGACGAAGGGGAATAAATTCCTACAGTATAGGATCAAAGAAATGGGAGGTTCGTTTTTCTCAGAAAGCTGAATGCAATCTGCCCCGGATCAAACAATAGAGAGCTCCGCTCACCCATTCCAACGCAGTAGCAAAGAGCCACACCGAAACAAGATGAAAACGCAATTTGACTTCCTTTTTGGGAACTAGAAGGGAAACAAGAAACTAGATCGGGAACTTATGGTATCGAATGATTGCGTTTTCCTTTCCTTTCTCTTTCTTCCTAAAGAGACTTTCTGTCGGATTAATGTTGCGTTCTGAGATCAAAGCGTAGTTGATCATCAAGACGTCTAGACGACAACGGCTCCAGGACGGTTTTTCCTCAAAGTGTAACTTCAAGACGATCCTTATTGAATAGAAAAGTTTCATGAAACTATTTCACGTTTAATTGCCATCTGGAATATAAACGAATGTCTTCAAATGAATGCACCACGAAAATTGAAATTAAACGAAACTATTACTACGTTAATGTTAACCGACTATAACAGTGATTAAACGCATTGCAATTAATATTTTCAAAATCATAGAAAATAAAACAAAACTATTTTTACAACTGATATTACTAGGAATAGTTATCACTTATGAATTATATTTCTAAATATTAAGATTAAAATAACAAATCTTAACTTAACTTTCTAATTTCCAATTTTGAGCCATTTCTTGTAATACCTCCTTATTGCCAATTGTTGTTAGTAAATAATGCATTTAATTCGTAAAATTCAAGTTATCTCTTAATATAGCTATTTATTGCTTTTAAAATAATGTATTTAATAATTGTTATATATATATATATATATATATATATATATATATATCTTCCTATAACCATTGCCATTGACAAAGAGTACCATGATACAATAAGTATACAGAAATGTCTTTAGACTTTATGAAACATATTTTGTTACAGTGAAAAATAACAAATTGAAATAGATTGAAACACAAAATAATATACGAAATAACGTCAAGAAGATGTGAATTACAGTCATGGTCCCTTTGAATGATGCCTGAAAATAGCTATTTATCCCTTGCGTGTTTGTTTTTTTTAAATAATGTGTTTAATCTGTAATTACAGTCAGTGTATTGTTATATGTATCTCTTTGTTGTTACGTATTGCTTTAAAAAGAATGTGTTTAATTTGTAATTTTAAGTCATTTTTTCTACTATTCTTTTACTGTACTGTTCACATTTGTTTTTAAATCTTTTGTATTGCCCCTACCATTATATATTGCCCTTCAAGAATTTCGGTATTCGTTAGTTGTAAGTCATTACTTGCGTTATATTTTAATTATTGTACTTGTTCCTGAATCATGTATGTAACTTGTAACGTAAATCATTGCTTGTAATATCTCTTTATTACTCTTAACTGTTTCATTGTTCATTAATTAAGTATTAATTTGAAAGTGAAAGTGAAACTTTGTTTTATTAATCTACTATTGATTATCTTTTTAAGATCGTGATTTACTCTGAAACGGTTAGACATTCTTGTATACCTTTTATATTGATTATTCCTCAAACATCTCATTAATCTTTAACAGGAGCCATTCTTTCACTAATGTGCATGCTTCTACATAATTAATGTAAATTGTAACTGTGACCACTATTTTATGTTATCACTTTACTATTGTTTATTGGTTATAAAATATGTGTTTTGATGCCAACTATAACCCTAATATACCTCAGGATGAAATAGGGTTTATTAAATTGGATAATAAAAAATAAAAAAAAAAATTATAACCAGTAACATTTTTACTAAATATAATGTAAAATTGGGTTATAGCAATCAGTATTTCTAATATTTAAGGAAATATTGCGAATTTCATTTTATATATAAATAAAAAGTGGAACAACTGGATAACATGCACGGTACATCAACGCCGGCAGTCGACGTTGCTCGCTGGTCACTAGGCACCGCACCGGGCCGTACCGAGTCGTGTCAAACAAAAGATAATCGAAATGGTGGTAGTAAAATTCGCGATTATATTCTTAAATAATTCACTCCATTAGCCAAGTGCAAGGTTTATGCAGTACAACGGCGGTGTTTTGAATGCACCAAAAGAAAATGCAGATGCAGTAACATCATAAAGTAGGTTTTCACACCGAAATGAAGGGGAAAAGGGTGTGTTTTAGGGAATATCATACAAATGAAGGAAAGTAAATTTCCCGCTAATGTTCGCCAAAGCGTTAACTACGTAATTATGACTGCGCTGCCGTTTTATTTTGTGGCCTAGAGATAAATACCTCGTCTTTTACGAAGAAAACTTTTAGCGGCCATGAAATTATTCAACGCTTTCATCATATTACTGTTTAAGAATATTACCGACAGGATCATCTTGGCTGTCTGCGCATGCGCAGACTTGGTTAATAAAAACATAAACTAACCAAACCTAACCTTCGTACATGCAAGACGTGTAACCGGAGTAAGATGGGATCTTCTTGATTTGATCTGGAATGTACACACGGAAATAAATTCAAGTAAGAATCACGCTGCCAATGCATGAGAGGTATGCGCATGCACCACAGCACAACTGTTCCTGTCGCGAGCCTCTCATCTAAGACACGTAATCTACTCGTAGTATTTACGCAAATACATCTTGCCGCTAACAGTGGTGCTATCTCTCTGTAATTTCATTACGAAGGAGGTAAAGAGAAAAAAATTCTCCTTCTAACGACGCCGCAGATCAACGCCATGTACTTATGTTGGCGACATTGTGTATTTAGTTACATTTGGTCGTAACCGGAACGGCACGGTTCAAAGCTACAGTAGCAAATTCTCCAGTTTAGCGTAAATAATTTAAGTTTGATCCACAATAAATTCGAATTCTACTGATATAATCACAGAATTTTTATCGCTTTCTAACAATATACGCATCGAGACAATAAATGCAACTGTTTTAGAGATATAATTCCTTCATTTTCATCAGTTTTTTTTTCCTGGACATAACGTGTATCGCGCCATAGCGTCTGTGACGGAAAGTTGAATATGAATGGAATCTGGTGAGAAGGAAAACATGAGATGACCGAACAAAATTTAGTTCGAATAATTAGAATAATAATGAAATATGGAGTCCAATGCTTAAAGGAAAGACGAACAATAAGAAGAAATGAAGCATATGAAGATGTTCTTGATGAGGGTGACGTACAAAAAAAATAGCCACAGACAACAAATTAATGTGCAAACTTTCCTAAGAACGTCAACCATAAAACTGAATGCCAAGTTCTTTGCAGGTTAATGGAAGTTTCTATCAAATGTACAAAATGCATATTCCATGTACCTTCATGTTTATGGCATAGGCCTACGCTTCTAAAAGGAAATTTATGAAGTGGTAAGATAACTCAAGTTCAGAAACTGGCTTCATTTGAAATACTCTTGTTTTCCACCAAACAACGCAGCTGGAATATCAAGGTGCAAAACACGCTGAATACAAAAGTATCTGCAGCATGCAGTTTTATTTACTGCTTGCTTTAACTATAAACGTGTGAGTAAAACACTGTATGATGGAGTGCTTCTCTTTACGATGTTATTTTATGAAGATATCGCACACAGCATATTACACAGGCGCTTGTAAAATACAGACTACACTCATTTTACAGTTTCAGGAGCATGTGTCCATGTGTACTTAATGAAGGTATAAGGGAAAGGTGATAAAATACAGCACACAACACTAAAAATGGGGGAATTTCACTTTAATTTTGAAAGAGATATAAAAATAGGACAGGCACGTGAATATGAGTTTCGAAGTTATCTGAAGCATTTCATTCGGTTATTTTCACTAGTAAAAACTTTTTTTTATGTTCTGCCACTCATTTTCAACTTATTTCTTTCATTCATAGAATGTTTCTGTTTGCTGCATTATGTGTCCATGCTAAATACTGTATGTCGTAGCAAAATCTGTATACAGACATGGACAAATTATTAGACTAAAACGTTTTCTTGGAAACATAATATAATTCGTCATATCAACTATCAGTATAATTCACAGAGTGTCTATTGTTGTAAATATGATTGTTTACATCTTGTGGTACATTTTTCCAATGGTTAAGTATATTTTTTTCTGGCTATGTTGGTACTACTGGTGTTTTAATTATATACTGCGGAAGATATTCTCTCATGGCCTGCAAGAAGACCGGACATGAACGAAATTGAAAATCTGTGATCTATACTGAAGAAGAAAGTGAACAAAAAGAGGCTTACAAACACACATGGACTCATTTAAGCACTGTCTGATACCTGGCTAAATGATGCTGATATTCAAAGAAAGTATCAAACTTTGGTTTCCAGCATCCCTGACAAAATCAACGTGTTAATAAAGAATAAGGGAATGTTCACAAAATATTAGTAATCTCAAGACTCAACTATCTGTTCATTATGTCTGTGCAAAATATATTTTTGTTCATTATTTCTACCGATAAATACAGTTTCGTTGCACATATACAGTAATTAATTTAGTCTAATAATTTGTCCACGTCTGTATATGAGAAAGTCATTGAACATAAACACGTTTAAAACATTAGACTAATATACCTACATTAGATCTGAGAAGGAATTTCACATAACGAAGAGTCTTAAAAATTAAAATCTTTCATTGAAAATTATTCACAAATATTTATAGCAAATAAGGTCCAGCAAGACAAAAATAAAAAGATACTCTGAGAAGACGAATGCTCAATGCTTCGTGCGATGATGAAACCTGAAAAACGAAAGTCTATTTCCAGCAAAATATTTGACACTGAAAATTGTTAAGAAAGAATTTGACAGCATCTACGACCCAGCAACACAAAAGAACCAAGGTATAGCAGTTCTTTGCTATACAAGTGTAACAAATGTAATTTTATTTTGAAAATAGAGAATTTTGAGAAACGAGACCTCAGGCAGAATGAAGCAGCCCTACAATCAAATTTCATTATTTTTAAAATGTATATCGTACACTATTTTCACAAGCCTTTAGTCCGTCCTAGAAGAGATACTTCCCCGTATTTCTCCTCTGCTGTATTCTCCCTCATTGTAATAGTGAAACGTTATTAGTACATTAAAATAAGCGGTGATATAGCTCAGTGCATTACAGTGCAGAGCGAGAAATCCTCTATTTAAAATCGCGTACCTTGTAATTAAAAAAATACTTGTAACGCTGAATTAATGCACTTAATTATTAATTAAATAATTGTTACAACAATTTTTATTTAATTTTTAAAATCAAACCTGTCGTTGTTTGACCCGCTTAATTGAAAATTTTAAATGTTATGTTTTATTTAACGATGCTCGCAACTGCAGAGGTTATATCAGCGTCGCCGGATGTGCCGGAATTTTGTCCCGCAGGAGTTCTTTTACATGCCAGTAAATCTACTTACATGAGCCTGTCGCATTTAAGCACACTTAAATGTCATCGACCTGGCCTGGGACCGAACTCGCAACCTTGGGCATAGAAGGCCAGGGCTATACCAACTCGCCAACCAGGTCGACCGCTTAATTGATCGATTGCGATTGTTTCCATGTGGCCTCCCGTGGGATATAACTAACAATCTGTGCAAAGAATTTACAGTCAGTGTTAAAATACTTTACGCACTAGTGTTAAAGGACTTTTAGCACTTACACATTATTGTGTAATAGTCGAATTTGGTGTACCCCAGGGGTCTGTGTTGAGTCCGATGTTATTTTCTATTATGACTAATGACTTGTTTGTGAATGTGAGTACTAAAACCATATTATTTGCTGATGATTCCATCTCCTGTATGTAGGCCTATATTTATGAGCTGAGATCATTACTAGATACTGTTTTTAAAGAAGGAAAAGATTTGTTTATTTCTAATGGGCTCTGCTTAAATGATGATAAAATACAATTAGTGTTATTAACTTTATGTGATTCTTATATTGATACATAGTTCTATATCAAGCTACTTGGTATAATTTAGACAGTAACTTAGACATCACATACTGATGATGTGTGTGTTAGACTATCAAAAGGTATTTATTTACAACGGAAATTTTGGAATAGTGTGTCCAGATTATACCTGAAAAATGCAAATAATGCATTTTTCAATAGTATTTTGCTCTATGAATTTCGCCTCTGGAGTAATAGTAGAGGCGTTGCTAAAGTACTTGACTTACAAAAAACCGTATGTTAACTGGCTCTGCTTATGATGCTAATTACAGACATATTTGTTAACGAAAGCATCTTAAAAGTTATGGATATGTACATTTTTAGTTGTTTGTCATATGTTGAGAATGATCTTAATGACTTTACTGTTAGAAGCAATATACAAAATTATCACAGGATACATAATCATTTAATCATTCAACAACATTTAAGATTGGCTAAAAGTTAAAACTGATCGACATTAAGATATACTAAACCAAAAATTGGTTACATACTATTGCCATTAACATTGACTAAAACTAAGAATTAGTTAAATACTATTGCCATTGAGATTAACTAAAACTAAGATTTGATTAAATACTATTGACATTAAGATTGAGTAAAATTAAATTTGGTTACAAAACTAAAAATTAGTTAAATAATATTGCCATTAAGATTGAATAAAACTAAGATTTGGTTACATACTATTGCCATTAAGATTGAGTAAAACTAAGATTTGGTTACAAAACCAAGAATCGGTTAAATACTATTGCCATTAAGATTCACTAAAACTAAGATTTGGTTACATACTATTGCCATTAAGACTGAATAAAACTAAGATTTGTTTACAAAACTAAGAATTAGTTAAATACTATTGCCTTAAGATTGAGTAAAACTAAGATTTGGTTACAAAACTAAGAACTGGTTAAATACTATTGCCTTAAGATTGACTAAAACTAAGATTTGGTTACACACTATTGCCATTAACATTGACTAAAATTAAGAGTTGGTTAAATACTATGGCCATTAAGATTGATTAAAACTAAGATTTGGTACAAAACTAACAATTTGTTAAATACTATTGCCATTGAGATTGAGTAAAACTAAGATTTGGTTTCAAAACTAGGAATCGGTTAAATATTATCGCCATTAAGATAGGCTAAAACTAAGATTTGGTTATATACTGTTGCCATTAAGACTGAATAAAATTAAGAATTGGTTAAATACTATTGCCATTAAGATTGACTAAAACTATGATTTGATTACATGCTATTGCCATTATGATGTTCAATATATTACCATGTGAAACTCATTCACTTACTTCCAATAGATTCAAATGTATTTTATATAACTGGCGTAGAAAATATATTTTTACAGTATTAACGAAATTCTTGAATTACCTTCTCTGGTTATTGTATTTTAATATTTTGTGTATATCGCTCCTTATTTTATTGTGTTTTTCATTATGTGTATACATATGTCTACAGCACTGTTCTATTGTCCAAGACAATAATAAACTAAGTAAATTTTAACGATGTTTTCTTAGCGTTAAAATATGTACTTTAAGGGGTAGCTACTTCATATATACATTTTACAAGACCAATGATTCATGTGGTAAAAGGACAGTGATTAACTCGCTTAGCCTGGAGGGTCTTTGGACTTGGAATATTCACAAACCATGAAAATTAGGAGTAGTCAGTTACCGGCAATTTGAAACACTTTGTATAGAAATTATACTCAAAATCAAATTAAGGAGTTTATCATCAGATTTCAGTCATTTGCTTATTCCAGTTTCACAGAAGCCTTTCCATCTCTTTCAACGTCTCGTTTTCCTGATGGTCTACTCGTCAGGGTGCTGAATTGGAGTTAAATCGCTCGCTTAAACTCGGTCGAGTGTCGCACCCTCGAGTGATATAAGATCGGTCGTGATATGCTCGTAATAAATAGAAGCACAGTACAAGGTCATCTCACCGACATGTCTTATCATGTATGGAAGGCGACAGATAAGATACACGTATGTTTTGCTCGCACGGTAAAAATAAGGCTTTATTTTCTGCGTTTATGACAAACGTTTAATGGAACAGTCAATAGAACGTACCAAAGCAGTAACATGAAGTTATAAATACAATAGTATGAAAACTTCGATATACAGTTATTATTGCTAATTAATAATTATTCAATATTCGATTTACCACATATATAATATGAGAGGTCCATACATAGTCTTCCCCCTATATACTGCGACAATGTAGAAACATTTTACAAAATATTATTGATATAGCAGTAGATTAATAACAATATTAGTACAGAGATAACGTCACAGAAAATATAATGAAACGAATAATCATGCTGCACAACTGTTACAGACGCAAAGATTGATAGGTACACTAATTATTAGATATAATTATTATTATTATTATTATTATTATTATTATTATTATTATTATTATTACTACTACTACTACTACTACTACAAAACTTGATACAGTTCTTGCATTATCGTGAATGTGTTCTCCGTTTATAATAATTACATTTACATCCAATAACATCTATCCGATGTGGCAAAAACAAAATCACTCCTGTGTGGGGGAAAAAAAAAAAACATTTACCTACAACATTTATATTACATTTTAAAGCAAGTTTTGTAGTTGTACTATATTTTGAAATGATAAACATCTATTATGTTACTACAGTTCATCACTGTAACAAGAACGAATGTCTAATGCTCGGTTTATACCGTTGGAGGATTTATCGCTCGTGACAATTTTACCCATCATGCATGTGCGCTACCTATCGGATTATGCTATGAACTACTTGGCGCTCGAGCGAAAACGTCCGATGCAGACCTCTGCTACTCGTATTCATATGCTATCCTCAGTAGTCTTATGGAATCCATTCTACGTACTTGTTGTATCCAGTTATGCTGGCAATCTATATTAAATTTAGTACATTCCTATGTAATTTCTATATCATGTAGATAATTGCAGTTCCATAAAGATCTGATTTATATTACTTGGACAGTGTCGTTAAATAAATCAAGCTGTAAATTCTACTCGTAACTGAACTTGTTTTATCTTGCATATCAATTCGGCGTTGATACTTAATAAAACCTACAATCTGTGCCATTTCCACTTGTTTCATATAACTAGTGATCAAATACAAAACCATCGACACAAGTTTTAGCATCCCCTTCACACGTGTTCACCCTAACAATTCTGCCACGGAAATAGAACTTTATCCTCCGTTGGTTAACAAGTACAAGGGGAAAATGTTATTACTGCATAAAGCACGGAATTTCAGGATATGAAATACTGGTGTAAATTTACTTTCCATCGACCAGGAGTGGTGTTGAAATATCACAATTCCCATCTGTATTCTCCCTTCGACCGGAGAGGATGGTGGAGAGAATCTATTTATTTCACACAAGCAATTTTAGCAAACAGTCCATGTACGGTTCACCAATTTTAAAATGTATTCCATTAATTCTTTTTTCGCAAGTCATTTACTGACTCACTCACCTACCCACACTATACAGGTAAGTTAGCCAGTCCGGTCCCATTAATCCTGTTCTGTGTCCTTCTTTGCATCGAAATATCCTTGGCTCATTCGAGAGTACGGACTTTCCATTTATCCGAAAACTGTAGATATTAGAGTTTTCCAAAACAATTCTAAAGTACACGTACCAAATAACGCCACCTTAACACTTCAGTCACTTTTGCTCTGGAAATAAGTTATGTACAAACACAAAAATTATGAAATAGAAACTTTAATGTTATCTTTACAAAATATCACAATGAAAATGGATATATTATATATCGAACAAGAATTAGAACTCAAATAGGAAAACTTTGTAAACTGGCGTTATTAGGAACAGGTTGTCCAATTAACGCCACCTATTTTCTAATAACCTATATACTTATAATTAATAACAAATTATTTTTCCTGAGCAACACAAATTGAACTAAGCAACTAAATTTGAGTTTCTGTTAATAAAAGATACGAACTCACTCAATACTAATCAAAGATTCTTGATCTGAAACTGAAACTGATCTGCCCATGGGGTACACTTATGTAGTATGTATGTATGTATGTATGTATGTATGTATGTATGTATGTATGTATGTATGTATGTATGTATGTATGTATGTATGTATGTATGTATGTATGTATGTATGTATGTATGTATGTATGTATGTATGTATGTATGTAAATAAGACGTTTTACAAAGGTGGAAAAAGTGAAGTGAGTTCCTTTCTACAATCATCCGTAGTAGACTTACTTATAAGAAAAGGGGATAACGATATGGAAATGGAGACAATAACTAAATTAGTGAATAAGTAAATAAATAAATAAAGAATACACAAGGAGATAAATGAAGACACATACGTAGAAGAAAACAAATACGTACAGATTTAAGAGAAAATCCTGTACACTTGGTGTGCGCAGTGAGTGTTGCTTTATAAAATAAATACTACCGCAAGATACAGCAGATAAAATGTTTCACGAGTTGATAGGCAGACCATAAGATTCCAGACATCCGCGTTAACGAATGACATTACACGGCTGCAAAAGCCACGGACGGACGTGGGGGAGAGCCCGAAGCATGTTTGGTATGGGATCGGGTTGACCTGAGTTTCGTTTTATTCCGTTTGAGACTTGGTTCTAAAGTTGCTCACGGCTTACCAGCGATGCGTGCCTCGCAGTTTGAAATTCTCTCCGTCTCACAATCTCTACGATGAACTGGCTTCTGTTACCATCGGCGTAATAAACTCACCAGATAAAATTCTCCTCGGGTCGGTCAGCTTCCTGGACCACTGGTCAGCTGTAACAGCTTTTAGCAGTATCTTCAAAACAATACTGCTAGGCTCCTCAACTTAGTACCAATGCAATGCTTCACTTCTCTACTGCTAAGCGATGACATTTCAATGATATATTTACATATTATCTCGTTATTCTCTGGTTTAACATTAGCAATTAATGTTTCGATAAAATACAACTGCCAGGGGAACCGTCAAGAAAATCGTACACAGATAGCAGAGGTCTGCATCGGACGTTTTCGCCCCTGCGCCAAGTAGTTCATAGCATAATCCGATAGGTAGCGCACATGCATGATGGGTAAAATTGTCGCGAGCGATAAATCCTCGAACGGTATAAGCCGAGCGTTAGAAATTCGTTCTTTACAGTGATGAACTGTATAGTAACTCATAGATGTTTATCATTTCAAAACTTTGCAGTGTTTAACTAACCTCTCCATAGTACAAATATAAAACTTGCTTTAAAATGTAATATAAATGCTGTAGGTAAATGTTACACACACACACACGCACGCACGCACGCACACACGAGAGATTTTGTTTTTGCCATATCTGATAGATGTTATTGGATGTAAATGTAATTATTATAAACTGAGAACACAATTACGATAATGCAAAAATATATAAAGTTTTCTAGTAATAATAATAATAATAATAATAATAATAATAATAATAATAATAATAATAATAATAATAATAATAATAATAATGATAATAATAATCTCTAATTATTAGTGTATCAATCTTTACGTCTGCAACAGTTGTGCAGCATGATGATTCGTTTTTATTATATTTTCTGTGACGTTATCTCTGTACCAATATTGTTATTAATTTACTGCTATATCAATAATATTTTGTAAAACGTTTCTACATTATCGCAGTATATAGGTGGAACACTACGTATGGATCTATCATATTATATATGTGGTAAATCAAATTTGAATAATTATTAATTAGGAATAATAACTGTATATCGAAGTGTTTCATACTATTTTATTTATAACTTCATGTTACTGTTTTGGTACGTTCCAGTAGACGTTTGTCATAAACGCAGAAAATAAAGCCTTATTTTTACCGTGTGAGCAAAACCTATGTGTATCTTATCTGTCGCCTTCCATACAAGATAAGACATGTCGGTGAGTTGACCTTGTATTGTGCTTCTATTTATTACGAGCGTATCACGACCGATCTGATCTCGCTCGAGCGTGCGACATTCGACCGAGTTCAAGCGAGCGATTTAACTCCAATGCAGCACTCTGCCAGATAGCCTACATGGACAACCAAATGACCCTTTTCTTGCAAAACTAAACAACACTTATACGATAATAATATAAATATTATTTCCAGAGAATTGAACAACAAAGATAGACGAGAAATTAAAATTATTAATATCGAGATTACTGAAGTGGTTCTTTTTATTGATGATAATGTAAACAAGGATTGAAAATAATAATTAGAAATGTGTTCAGAAATAGACAGGGTTGTTAACAAAATATCTAATTTCTAGGCATATGAGTTGATAGACAATGTGTAAACATAATTGAAGGATTCAGAGCCATAGTGGGCCAAGCGCCATTTATTAAAAACGGAGAAAGAAAGGGTTAAAGTTAAGTGAATACCATAGTTTAATGAAGATTGACAATATAATTTAGTTTTAATGTGTATACTTTATATTACTTGCTACATGTTTCTATTGAATTGTGGTAATAAATTCATTTTAACCCTTGTTTTCTACGGTTTTAGTAATTGGCGCTTGGCACACTATGGTTTTGAACTCTTCCATTACTAGTGTATTGTAAATGCAAAATTTGATGTATTATGAATATGCATGTATAATATTTACTTATCTATCTGTCTGCTTGTATATCTGTCTCTCTCTGTCTGTCTGTCTATCCATATATCCATCCACCCACTCACCCACGCATCTATTTATCTACCTAACTATTTATTTATTTATTCATTCATTCATTCATTCATTCATTCATTCATTATTTATTTATTTATTGTATGGATTCAAACGCAGAATAAATATGGGAAATGCCTCTTTTTATTCGGTTTAGAAGCTTTTGTCATCTAGTCTGCTGTCAAAAAATCTGAAAGTTAGAATTTATAAAACAGTTATATTACCGGTTGTTCTGTAAGGTCGTGAAACTTGGACTCTCACTTTGAGAGGGGAACAGAGATTAAGGGTGTTTTAGAATAAGGTTTTTTAGGAAAATATTTGGGGCTAAGAGGGATGAAGTTACAGGAGAATGGAAAAAGTTACACAACGTAGAACTGCACGCATTGTAATCTTCACCTGACATAATTAGAAACATTCAACCCAGACATTTGAGATGGGCTGGGCATGTAGCACGTATGGGCGAATCCAGAAATGCATACAGAGTGTTAGTTGGGAGACCGGAGGGAATAAGACCTTTGGGGAGGCCGAGACGTAGATAGGAGAATAATATTAAAATGTATTTTAGGGAGGTGGGATATGATGATAGAGAGTGGATTAATCTTGCACAGGATAGGGACCGATGGCGGGCTTATGTGAGAGCGGCAGTGAACCTGCGGGTTGCTTAAAAGCCATTTGTAAGTATTTATATGTTTATTGATATTTGCCTGCTGGTCAACAGCCGTTCGCCTATTAGACCAACTAATACAATAGAAACAAATAATAATGCAAATATTATTAGAATATTAAAGCTTAAATACACATATAATATTAAGAGAGATTAAAATAATGAATATAGCGTTAAAGTTAAAATGCATATATAATATTAATAGTGATTAAAATTATGAATATAGTATTAAAACTTAAAGACAGATGTAATATTAATAGAGATTAAAATGATAAATATAGTGTTAAAGTTTAAATGAAGATATAATATTAACAGGGATTAAAATGATGAATACAGTATTAAAGCTTAAGTACAAAAATAATATTATTAAGGGTTAAATTGATGAATATAGTGTTAACGTTTAAATACAGATATAATATTAATAGAGATTAAAATGTTGAATACAGTTTTAAAGCTTAAATACAGATATAAAATTAATAGAGATTAAAATGATGAATAGAATATAAAATTAATAGAGATTAAAATGATAAATATAGTGTTAAAATTTAAATGCAGATATTATATTAACAGAGATTAAAATGATGAACATAGTGTTAAAGCTTAAATATAGATATAATATTAATAGAGATTAAAATGATTATTGTAGTGTTAAAGTTTAAATACAGATATAATGTTAATAGAGATTAAAATGATAAATATAGTGTTAAAGTTGAAATGCAGATATAATATTAATAGAGATTAAAAATAATGAATATAATGTTACGGTCTTACTAATAAAAACTCTATATACAAATGTTTAACTGTCTTATACTTATACAATGAGTAGCTCGTTTATAAGTCGTGTGTAAATTCCTTACTAATAATCACTACATACGTCTTGTATAACAGTATGACTGTTACACAGCTACGTCATAGTTTCGTCATTACTTCGTTACGAAAGGTAATAGAATATCTGAGGTTCTCTATTGGATCCGGTAGAGCGCTCTAGTGTGGCGTGTTAAATATCGATAGTACAACTGGCTCTAATCGATTACCACACTACATTTTGGTCAAAGAGTACAAGCTACAGCAATATTATTCTAATTATTCTGTGGTCTTTGGTTTGTTCTTCTGTGGTTACCAGGCAACCATCATCATAAAATGACAGTCGATATGGATCAGCTGTTAGAGAGAAGGCCATTTTTTCGCTATATACAACGCTTAAACAAGGAGTTTCGTGTATATAACTACTGCAAAGCAATTCCCATTGTATAGTTACAGCCTGTTTATACATCCATCGCTTATTCACTGTTTATTAGTAACGTTTTCTGTCTCAACTCTGCATAAGTCTAGTATAAAAACTATACACAGTTTATTAGTAAGACTGTTAAAGTTGAAATGCAGATATGATATTAACAGAGATTAAATTTATGAATATAGTGTTAAAGTTTAAATGCAAATATAATATTAATAGGCATTAAAATGATGAACCCAGTTTTAAAGCTTAAATACAGATATAATATTAATAAAGGTTAAAATGATCAGTGTTCAATTAATAAATAATCATAAAGAAACATAAAATACCAAAATTTACAGATTATATAATGCAATTAAATCACTTATCAATTAGTCACCACTATACATTAAATGGATCGAAATCACAAAGATACGTATTGACATTTTTAATGCATCTAAAAGAGATTTAGGATGTCCAGTGTAGAAAATTTTGTGAACTCTAAATTCTTTAGTAGGAATATGAAAGCTGACATTATTTTATAATAATAATAATAATAATAATAATAATAATAATAATAATAATAATAATAATAATAATAATAATTTAACATCCAAAAATTCGGAATATGATGGTATTGTGCAGCCCTCAGTACTGGGCAAAAATGTTGACAGAAGTTCCGATTAGATTCGACAGAGAAACTGGGGCATGCATGAACAAAGGGAACTTGATAGTTTCTCGCTACAAGACTTGGGGTAGAACGGCTGTGTAACTCTGCGGAAGAAAAGGGGTGCCACACAGAATGGAGTTGTGAGTCGTCTTGTGAAGCTGCGTTAAAGGTCGGCCGCCTGACAGGCAACAGTAACAACTAACTAGAAGGCAGGTAGTTCATTACAGCCACCGCGACGCCGCCGTACAAAGTTCACGGTTTTCCGACACCTGTAATCACGAGCAGTGGGCGATGCGATGCGATGCGATGAGGTCGTTGCAGCGCAATATCGCCGTAGGGGTAGGAAAAATTCACGTGACTTCCTCAACATAACAGAGAACTCAGAATTTGTACCTTTAATTATAAATATAGGGAAGATAAATTGACGACATTTCCGAACCCTTATGTAACCAGAAATAATAATAATAATAATAATAATAATAATAATAATAATAATAATAATAATTATTATTATTATTATTATATTACTTATTTATTTATTCATTTACTTATCTATACTAATAATAAATCAGTAGTCGAAATTTTTCTGGTTATTTTCGATTTTCCAAAAATAATTGGTCCTAACATAAATAATTAACCACCCTGAAACCGAAAATCGCTTTTTTGACATTTTTGTATGTCTGTCTGTCTGTCTGTGTGTGTGTCTGTCTGTCTGTCTGTCTGGATGTTTGTTACCTTTTCACGTGATAATGCCTGAACCAATTTATATGAACATTGGAATATAAATTAAATTCGTTGTAACTTAGAATTTAGGCTATATGGCATTCAAAATATTTTATTTAAAAGGGGAGTTATAAGGGAGCTTGAATTAAATAAATCGTCCACACCTGTGGAGTAACGGTCAGCGCGTCTGGCCGCGAAACCAGGTGGCCCGGGTTCTAATCCCGGTCGGGGCAAGTTACCTGGTTGACGTTTTTTCCGGGGTTTTCCCTCAACCCAATATGAGCAAATGCTGGGTAACTTTCGGTGCTGGACCCCGGACTCATTTCACCGACTCATTTCATTCAGACGCTAAATAACCTAGATGTTGATACAGCGTCATAAAATAACCCAATAAAATAAAAAAAATTAAATAAATCGAAATATCTCCCTTATTATTAATTTTCTTGAAAAATATTATATAACAAAAGTTTCTTTAAAAATAATTTCCGATGAATTTTATTCCACGCAAAATTTTGATAGGACTGATGTTTAATGAGATAAATGATTTTCAAAATTACAATAACAACGCCATCTAAGGCGGTGTAATGAAATAAAAAAAACAAATGACTTCGTCTATAAGGGGCCTTGGACAACAACAATCGAAAGCTATGAAACATAGCCTACAGAAAATGTTTCTGTGTTTGTATGAAGTAATATCGGAAGCTAAATTAACCGATTTGTATAATTAATTAATTCACCATTGGAAAGGTAGTTTCTCTAGATGGACATAATGCTATAATGTTACAGTAACTTCTGAGTGAATCGAGGACAGGTAAGATTAAAATAGCTTCTTCAGCACAGAAAAATTGATAGGCATTCGTTTTCTGTATTTCCTAATACTTGTTAATTTTTATGACTGGATCAAAATGATCGCATTTTAATTCTTTAATACAATTTAAATTAAGTAACATAATAAACGATTTATTCTTCTATCAAACACGAATGTTCCCTAGATCAGATGTCCTATTTTAATTATGTAATTACTTTATATTTTTTTCTAATGGGTGCAGCGGAGCGCTCGGGTACGGCTAGTTAATAATATTTGTGTACCGAACAACAGCCAAAGGCCAATTATAATTCAGCACAATACACAAACAGAAGGTTAGGTTATTTTACGACGCTTTATCTTAGGTTAGGTTAGCGACTGAATGAGATGAAGGTGATAATGCCGGTGAAATGAGTCCGGGGTTCAACACCGAAAGTTACCAAGCATTTGCTCATATTGGGTTGAGGGAAAACCCCGGAAAAAACCTCAAGCAGGTAACTTGCCCGAATCTTACAGGGAATCGAACCCGGACCACCTAGTTTCGCGGCCAGACGCGCTGACCGTTACTTCACAGACGTGGATATACATACAATATTCAAGCTGATTGTACAGTAATCTAAAAATGTCAATTACTAAAACTAAGGGAAAGCGCCTATTAGATACAAATTAGTTATTAATTATAGATCAATTGAACAGGTTTCGAATTTTAAATATTTAGGCTTTAATATATCAAAAGACTGCAATGAAGATGTATGTATTATACTAAACAAATATGGACGGCTATGTGGGACTATTAGAAAATCTTTAAGATAAAAAATACAAAGAAGTAAACTAATTAAATTCTATGAAGTATTAGCAACTCTGGCGCTTCTGTATAGTTGCGAGAACTGGACAGTAAAAAGGGATAAAAGGAGAATAGAGACTACGGAAATATAATTTTGAGAGAAGTAGCTGGTGCTGGCCGTTTAGATAAGAACAGAAGTTCAGATATCCGCAAACAGCTAAATATACGTAATTTATAATACACTATTACACAACAAAACACAACTGATACCAGCACATTTTAAGAATGAATAATAATAAACAAAACAAAAAAAGAAAGAAAGAAAACAGTATTAAATTACAAACCGCAAGGATACCGAGATTTTGAATGACCTAGAACAAGGTGAATTCTCTTGAAGACGGAGCAGGCCAAAAGCCTAACCCGTAAAGCAGATGATGATGATAATTATGGTGAAAATAAAGATTCTCGTTCGTGCAAAACACGGCATTCATCTGTGCACCTAAACGGACCTTCTAGAACCACTTGTTCTAAGTGATGAATTTGATAAGTGACCAGTGATCGTTACTACGAAAACCTAGTGTAATTAACGACAAATTTGCTTGACGCCTTTGAAAAGCGTGTTACTATTCAGCATTTTCTACCAAGGTGATTAGTGAAGGTAAAGACATCTCGTTCTGCAAAGGAATTTTAAATTGTTACATCTTTGTTCGGATCAAATTTCTGCACATTTAAAGAACAAAACTATAAATTCTTCAATCATCCATTATCATATTGCACTGCTCTCTTAAATTTACTAATAATATTGGGAATTCAATCAATAACTTTCTCAAACACAGGCTATGAAATATCATGAAAAATAATTTTTATCTAAAAAAGGAAGCAAAAACGAGCAAAATTACAAAAAAACTATTTTGTTTGAAGTATCTCAAAGAATAACCCCCAGAAATTAATGACATTACTTACGGGTAACCCTATATATGCTTTCATTTTCTATTACCTGCTGTTCCTTTGATTCTGGAGTCATTAATTATTTTCAATTTTGCATGTAAGCCTATTATGTTGTTTCATTGATATGTAAAGTTACAAGACACTTTTATTAGTGGCTAATAAGAGATCTTCTTTTGAGTTATCTAATTATATAGTTTACCAATTTATGTATGTTGTTATAACAGAGTAAAACAAATACATAAATCTGTGATCTCATTAATTAATTTCGAATAACCTACCAACTTTATAAAACATACAGACTTTCTTAATGCATATTTTCCTATGTGTACCTCAAAATATTTAATTTATTAAAATATGCGTACTCAATGCAATTTGAAATATTTTTTTTAGGAAGCAGGTAATAGTTTGTAAAAAAACTATGCACACGAAACCTGCGTGACACCTTAACCCCTTCAGGCCTGATGCACATTACAGTGTACATTGTTTCTTTTTTTTTCTTACTTTTTTGGAATGTCTTCGATACTTTTAAATATTTAATACTCGACCATGCCGAAGTGTAGTAATTATACACCTGGTAGCAGTCCTTTAATGCATGTCATTAAAGTACACCTATTCATTAAAGTTCAGGTTTTCGACTATTCTCTGATATGCAATCGAAAGACAACTATCGAAAGGTCACGGAGGCTGGAAATCCAATACTGTCGCAGAAGGTTATGTTCTGTTACTATAATAATTAGCGTTAATTGTAAATAATATTCAAATAAATTCAATTTGTCATCTCGTTTTTCAATGTCGAATTCAATTTCAAGGTTATATCAAGACTATGTTTATCTTACTATCCAGATTATATCAAGGTCGTCGACATTCGTTTCCCGGAAAAAATCAATACTTTCGCGTCTGCGCACATCTCACAATATATGAGGTAGGCTATTGCACTCACTCACATAACAATAACATGAATATTTATGAATAATTTCAAGATGGAAATATGGTCGAGCATAAAAAGTCGTATGAAACTTGCCTATAATGGTAATTAAGACGCTCGTATGAAAATATAAACATCCTCGCGTCTTGATTACTACCATTATAGGCTCGTTGCATAACGTACTATTGAAAAATTCAATGTGATACAAATGGAGAATATTATTTTTGAAACATTTCTATACCTGAATAAAATTTTGGGGCCCCAGGGGTCAAAATTGTCCCCAAATTTTGATTTTCTGTGGAGACTTGATTTGGGAATTTTGGATCCCGAGAATGATTGTGTGACCAGTTTTTTTTTCAATTGTTTTTAATATAAATTCAGGTCTGAAGGAGTTAAAATATTCCTATACGATTCATTATAGCATTATAGAAATTTTATAAAATATATGATTTAAACTTCTTATAAATTTGAAGTTTACGATATTAGCTGATGTAGCATGATTTTTTCAATGCATCTGCGTACATCTCCTTTAAAATATTGTTTTGAAACTTCGATAAAAAAAGAATGAATGAAACTGTTAGAGTTTTTGTTCGGCTGGATCTTTGCCACATCGTTTATTGCATAAACACAATTAACTGAGTAGTGCAGTAGAATTTGTTGTGATACTTGGATAATGTAAAGTACACATATGCCGTATACACTTAGCAGCGCATTGTGTATGCTTTATACTCTAAAAAACAAGCCAGATACAAACACCGTATGTCGGTTCCAAGACTTTTAATATCTTCTCCGTATTATGAACGCCTTACTTTGTTCTGATATACAAGAACAACTCCTAAAAGAATGGAGAGCGGTATTCTTCCTTTAGAATTTCAGCAGTTTTCGACTGCCATGCATTTTGATAACCTCCTTTGAACCATTATATTCATTCACTAGCGGGAGCCAAATTGTCGTTTATTTTATTACAGCAACTCAAATTCAGAACTGCCACAAATCATTGAAACGAAGAGCCCATTACAAAAGTTTGTTTAGACAATTTTTCGTGGTTTTATGTTAGTAATTCTTGGCATGAAACTAGGAGAATGGAGTGAGCGATATGGTTCGGAGGTCAAATAGGATTCCTCTCACGCCAAGCCTACAGGGAGGCCTGCCAAGAAGCACTCTTTCTATTTAAACCGACATATAGTTCATCCTTCCACACAAAAGGGCTACCTAACTACAATCAACCGTTACTTCTATAGCGCGGGAAATTGCATTGGTGAACCCTCAAGAAATATACCTCGGCCAGGGGAATAAATTACCCAAAATTCGGACGCCGAGGGTTTTTCTCCCCAATCCCCTTTAATTTATGGTCATGTTGTTAGTTTTATTAGTTCAAACTCCCATTCCCAAATAGATCCTCGTTCACGAGGAGTTGTGAACAGCAGTATTTCTATCATGTGGGTTGATTCGGAGTTCGATTAAGGGGTTACTTACAGAGACTTCAGCGATATCACTTTTTTTCCTTACAGACCACGATCGCTACATTCAGAGATTTTTAATACTGTTTTTATTATTATATATTTACCTACTTATATTACAAAATTTATACATTTGTCAGTTTCTTCTTTCATTTATTCAGTCATCCATTCCTTCTTGCATTAAACAACTCAGTTTCACAATCATTCATTCTTATCATTCTTACTTTTCTTTTTTAAACTGAGTACTGATTATGAGTCAGATATCTAATTTTTTATTCTGTGTATTTAAATAAGTACAAAACTTGCTCTTTAAATAATGTGAATGTAACATCTGCAGATAAGTCCTTTAAATGGTCTCTTTAAATTTTGCGGCGCATGTAATTCATATATCCTTCCTTTTATAAATACAGTTTTCGGTAAGTTGACAATTTTCAAACTTAAGTGCATTTTTCTCTTAAACTATCGACTCTATTTACATGAAAATTTTACAGTGTTTTCTGCAGCCTGTGTTCTAGAAAGTAGACCAAAGGGTTTATGAATACCACACACATAAACATGAGGAAACAAATAAATTCACTGAACTGATTATGAGTCAGATATCTAAATTTTTATTCTGTGTATTTAAATAAGTACAAAACTTGCTCTTTAAATAATGTGAATGTAACATCTGCAGATAAGTCCTTTAAATGGTCTCTTTAAATTTTGTGGCGCATGTAATTCATATATCCTTCCTTTTATAAATACAGTTTTCGGTAAGTTGACAATTTTCAAACTTAAGTGCATTTTCTCTTAAACTATCGACTCTATTTACATGAAAAGTTTACAGTGTTTTCTGCAGCCTGTGTACTAGAAAGTAGACCAAAGGGTTTATGAATACCACACACATAAAAATGAGGAAACAAATAAATTCATTGAACTGATTATGAGTCAGATATCTAATTTTTTATTCTGTGTATTTAAATAAGTACAAAACTTGCTCTTTAAATAATGGAACGTAACATCTGCAGATAAGTCCTTTAAATGGTCACTTTAAATTTTCCGGCGCATGTAATTCATGCATCCTTCCTTTTTATAAATGCAGTTTTCCGTAAGTTGATATTTTTCAAACTTTGGTGCATTTTTCTCTGAAACTATCGACGCTATTTACATGAAATTTTTATAATGTTTTCTGCAGCCTGTGTTCTACAAAGTAGACCTAAGGGTTTATGAAAATCACACACATAACATGAGGAAACAAATAAATGCATTGAAAAAAATAGCTAAAATTGTTAATCAAAGTACATTACTTTTGTTCTGTTTCACTAAGGGTCAAATATTTAACTAAACTTCGCTTTAGAATTTACATTATATATTACTTGATAGCTTAAAAAAAAATCTAGGCATTTGAGTGAAGATTGTAACGAGTAATGTGCACCTAAAGTTTGAGATACATTTTACAAAGTGGTAAACAAGTTATCAGTTAGGGCCTTTCTTTTGTACTTCGATAGGAAACTAATTAGTTGTCTTTCATACCACTGAATTCAGGATGATTTATTGTATAACCATTGAAATTTTTATGCCACTCTGAACACTACAAGCCTAGAAATACTGAACTAAACATTTCTATTGAAATTCTTTAATCGCACAGGCATCACTACGCACTCCCCTTAAACAATGCAAACTTCAATTAATATTGGACTAATGGTTTGACGTATTCTGCTGTTTTTTTATTATTGCACAAAATTTGTTTTATTACTGCATATATTCGTTTTATTACTGCACAAAAATTATGTATGACTGAACACTAAAACAAAACCTGTTTTATTCTATTTTCCTCAGTTTTATTATATTATTCAATACACAAATGTCAAATGTATTGAGAGAATTACATACAGACCTGGAAGACCTATGTATGTAACAAATTGTGTAACAGTAAATGAATATAATAATAATAATAATAATAATAATAATAATAATAATAATAATAATATTAATAATAATAGTAATAACAATTATGAAAATGATGGTAATAATAATAATAATAATAATAATAATAATAATAAATAATAATAATAATAATAATATGGTATGCGCCAAATCAAACAGTATTGAATTTCTCTCACTGATACAACAGTCTATAAAAAAATGTATTAAAATGATTAGACCTATTTATTAACAAATGCATTTTTTTACCTTTTATTTCTGTCGACTATATCCATGTTTTTATTTAATATTATTGACTTCTGTCTGATTGCCAATTTATATTAAATGTATATTTTCTCTCTTTTTTCTTTCTTCTTCTTTTTTTTTTTTGTTCCTGTGTGCTATTTATTGGTTTGAATTACGTTACTTACTGTATTTAGTAATCTGTACTTGTAAATTTTAAGTTATATTATTGACTAAGACCACACCGTACACGAGCCTGGCACTTACGGTAGTGGCTAGAAACATTTTTGTTTTATAAATTTAATTTGTACTCACTAGCTAGCTAGTTAAATAAATAAATAAAATAAATAACATAAAATAAAATACATTCACGAAGCTCAATACCTAGTAAATATGCATCCATAGATAGCTGCTAACCACTAGGATCCCTAATATCGCCTCATTACAGACAATGCGAAATAATACCGGCACACTATATTGTTCCTAGCACCCTCACAACTCAAGCTTCGTGACTGTCTGTGCTGATATTGCGCATGCACGTATCGTATCCATGGTGAAATTTGTTTATCTGAACTCATTGTTATACAGGGTGTATCTAAATTGGTGTCAAATATTTCGGGGACGTGTTCCTAACACCAAAATATTACAAAAAGTTCGTATGAACATTGGTCTCAAAACAACTTATTTCAGAGTTACAAGATAAAATTTAATGTTACAAAAATTGCTCGAAGTGGCTTCCTTCTGGTTCAATGTGTCCCCTAAACCTGCGTTACATGCTCTGGTGTACTCTGTTGAAAACTCCTGGAGTGTTTCGTATTTCGTGAAATCCAGTTTGGATACGCTCTCAGAATATCAACATTAAATACAGGAGTCGCATAAACCAGGGACTTTAAATGTCCCCAGACGAAGAAATCCATTCGATTCAAATCAGGCGATCGAGCAGGCCATGCAATGAATCCCCTTCGACCAATACATCTTTGGGGAAATCGATGATTAAAAAAATTACGAACTATCGGACTGAAATGAGCTGGAGCAGCATCGTGTTAAAACACATTCGTTGGATGACGTCCAGAAGCACATCTTCAATTAAATGATGTAAATCATTTCGTTCTGTTCACTCACAGAATACATTTTCTTCTGATTGTTTTGCTCTACAAAATACAAACAAACAAAAAACCACCAAACAATCAGCGGTCAATGAAGGGACAAATCCTTTAATAACTCCCTAACGAATGGTTTTCAGACCCATGTTCTAATTAACTTTTTAAATTGTTTTGATGTTATGAACACGTCCCCGAAATATTTGACACCAATTTAGATACACCCTGTAATATTGATACATAATATAGTGAAGATTTTGCTAAAATGGTTCTCATAACTGAGAAAAAAGTGTTTATTGTAGGATGTAGAGTATTATTTCCGTTCATACGGGCTAGGAAGCGCAAATGGCCTAGTTTGAAACAAGTTTCAGATGAGTTTCGTGATAAGTTTCACAAAGCTTCGCCGGGTAATGCGGTTTGGTTACAAGTTGTTGGTAAGTTCCGCTGTACAGGAAGTGTCCTCACTCAAAGAAAAGGCTGCATACAGGTCGGCCTATTACTGTGACAAACAATGATAATCACGGGCGTCTCCTGATCCAGGTGTTACAGTCTTCTAAAAGAAGTCTTCGGCAAACAGCTTTGAAAATTGTTATCAGTACAACGTCCATACGTCGAATATTCATATCGAATCCAGATTGGACAGCGTTTGAGTGATATTGATCTTCATGCCAGAATTGTGTACTGTGGTTCAGCGTTAGTTACAATCAGACCTGCAGAACTGTAGCTCCTTAGAGCGACTGCCTTCATGCCCCTCCTACCCCACCCACCTGTTCTATCAGTGTAGTCATAGCGTTCTAGTTGCGCTCGGCTGTATCAACATTCATTCTAGCGGCCGCAGGTACACAATACGCTATCAAGAATTACAAATGAACAGATAATAAGATCCTTAGGAACATACCTTTGGAAAATAAGAGAAAAACGAATGAGGGAAATAAATAAGTTAAAAGACATAAAATGAATTTTAAAATGTATGTGTGCTTATAATGTAAGAAGGTCTACTGTGTGTGTGTATGTATGTATGTATGTATGTATGTATGTATGTATGTATGTATGTATGTATGTATGTATGTATGTATGTATGTATGTATGTATGTATGTATGTATGTATGTATGTATATTGCATGTTGATAAGTGAGTGATAGCTATATGACCGGATGTCAATCGTGTCATTCAACATTGTAACGCTCTCCAGCTAAATAAATAAATAAATAAATAAATAAATAAATAAATAAATAAATAAAATGAATGAATGAATGAATGAATGAATGAATGAATGAATGAATGAATGAATGAATGAATGAATGGTCAATGTTACTTATGTCCCGCCCACTATAAAGACATAGGCCAATTTTACACATATTTAGTATAACTTGTTGCTTCTTTGACAGGTTAGGTTTGGTTAGTTTAGGTTTTTGTTATAGCCTACCTTGCATATATGATTATAGCGCAACAATGGCAGTGATAAAAGTGAAATATTCGTTCAGTGGGCGCTGGATACTCTACATTCACCGAATGAATAAATGTATGAATGAATGAGTGAATGAATATTCAATACGCGTAATGAAGTTTGAAGAGAACTGGGACATGGAAAAATATAAACTCGTGAAGAAATATTACTTTCAAAGGAAATGGGAATATGATTATGTTGTTGTTGAAGAAGACGAAAGAATTGCTTATTTACTGTGTCCCATCCAATTTATTTCTACACGTTATTTCAATATTAAACCACATTTCAACAAAACCTATATTAAAAATTATGGAATAGACAAACTTTCGGGTAAGTTCATTATTACGAACTGTATATTGAATATTCATTTATATACTGTTAAATTAAGGATATCACTCGTTATGTCCATTTTGTATTGAAATGAATAGTAACATTTATATTAATTTGAAGGTTCAGTAATGTCCGTGCAACTTATCTAGGCACTTGGGTTCCCTAGTGCTCTCTCGCTGCCCCTCTCCTTCCCTCTCCTGCCACGCTACCGCTACAAGCAACCTCGCTACACCCGCTTCCCCGCTCTTTTAGCTGCCCAGATAAGTTGCGCGAACAGTAATTAAATGCTACAAATTTATGTTTCCGTAGGTGATGATAGGAGAAAATTTTTGAAAAATCTAAAGCAGGCTAGGTGCAAAAAAATTTCAAAGGAACTGCCGACAGAAATTCTAGCATAATCGTAAACCTTCAAACGACATATCGCATTATGAAAACAATGACTTTATTAAAAACATTTTTGAAAATTACAGTGCCGCCACTGATGGACCTTCCACACGCAAAGAATGTCAACAACTCTAAGCAGAAGTCGATCATGTTCAATAGAAGTGGAGTGAGGCTGACGTCATATTTCTCCTACTTACGGGTTCTGCAGGCCAGGCTATGATAAACGAGAATGCCACATTCTTGTCTAACATACGATTTAGTGACGAATGTCACATTCATCTCGATGGATACATTGATAAACAGACAACTCGCTTTTTTGGTTTTGAACAGCTAGATGTTATTGTTCAGACACCCTTTCATTCTGAACGTGTAACAATATGGTGTGCCATATCTGCAAAAGTTGTACTTGGCCCGTATTTTGTGGAAGACGATGGTGGACATTCTCTGACAGTTAACCAGGATCGGTATAAGAACCTTATTATCACAGCATTTCTGAGGGATCTGCGAAGACTTTGTCGTGCACGAAACGTCGCATATCATACTCAATGGTTCTAGCAAGATGGAGCCACACTGCCAGAAACTGGCTCAATTTTATCCACGAACATTTTGGTGAACACATAATTTCCCGTGGAAGAGATTTTCCGTATCCATCGCATTCACCTGACCTTACACCACCCGATGCGTATGCATGGAGTATGTTGAAGAAATCAATTGTTTGACAGAACCTGCCGACAATAATTGTGGAATTGTGAGGATAAATCGTAGAATTTTTTCGCCACTAGCAAAAACCTATATTTGCAAATATGTTTCGAATGTGTACGCTAACGTTAAGAATATTATTTGGATCATAATGGAAAGAATTTTGAACAAATATATATATATATATATATATATATATATATATATATATATATATATATATATATAGAGAGAGAGAGAGAGAGAGAGAGAGAGAGAGAGAACGTTAGAGAAAAGTCAACCATCTTCTTGTCTTCATATACATGCTGGCATACAAAGTGTTACAAGCTAATATCTCTTAAATCGACCAATATAACTAAATGCTGACTTTTCCTACAGTTTTCGGAGGATGGGGCCTCCATGATAATTTCAGCGTGCCCCAAAATGGGGTTCCAGGGGAGTAACTTCAGAATTTCAAATGGAACAATGATATAACTTTTAGATATTTTGATTGTCCTAAACAAATTAAGGAACTTTTGTTTAAAACTTTTTCCTATACTGAAATTCTGGAGTCGTATAGAGTGTTTGAAACGAGACATATCCGATACAGATAAATAATAATAGGCCTAAACCATTCTATAATTTTATTAAGTGCTCAAAATAACCTTATTTAACATCTAAACACATAGTAGGTAAACCTTTTCTAAAAAAAATTCAGTTTCATTTATTTTAGTATTATGGTTTCGAAGCTAGTCGCACTATAAGCCCCTGTATGTCGTTAAAAGTTATAGAAAACCGTTCCATAAGAATCACCAAGTGCTTAGATGTTAATGGAGGCTACTTTGAGCACTTAATGATATTATGTAAAGTATATACCTTGGTATTTATTTATCTCCTTATTCATTTTATAAACTTTTCTACTACAGTATACTTCAATGAAAACACTTTGTAACTGCTCAACAAATTATTTTAAAAAATCTTTGAATAAAAGTTAATTAGTTTATGGAGGGGAACTAAAATTATTTAAAAAAATTCCATGGTTCCATTTAAAAATATGAAGATGCACCCCTCGCCCCCTGAAGGGGACCCGGGGAAATATTGCCCATATCACAGTTTAGAAGATCCATTCTCCCAATAAAATTAGAACACTAAACATTAGGTTTTATCTATTCATTTACACCAGTGATCGCCAAAAGCTGTGTCGCGACACATGCCCCTGTCTCCACTCAAGCGTAACCATGGCATCATATCCCCACCCTCTATTTACAGCCTTCACTTCGATGTAAGTAAAATCATTTATCAGCAGCGGACGTACACATGTAATGCTTACAAGTGTGTAGGATAATATGTTTCGATGTATTTTCGAAAACAGATAAGTTAAAACTTAATTTTAAAGAGCATGGGAGGAAAAGTATTTTGTGCAGATGACAAAAATATGATATACTTTATTTGTTGTAAAATTTAGATGAAGTATAAAAGAACAATGTACGTTGTCATTATTCTTCTTGTTATGAAGACTACCACGCCCTTACCTGTAAGTTGAATATTTCACTAATAAACGAACAATAAAAAGTATCGGCTTCTATGTCTTAATCGGGGTAAAATACTTCGACGTTTTTTTTTTCGACGTATGTAGTGTAAGTTGAATATTTCATTAATAAACGAACAATAAAAGTATCGGCTTCTATGTCTTAATCGGTGTAAAATACTTCCACGTTTTTTTTCGACGTATGTAGTGTAATTTGAATATTTCATTAAAAAATAAATAATAAAAAGTATCGATCGGCTTCCATGTCTTAATCGGAGTAAAATACTTCGACGTTTTTTTAAGTACGCAGTGTAATTTATAACTTCGTAATCAGCCTGGTACGTTTTTCTAATTTAAAATATCTGCTGATGTAAAGTACACGTTCTTTCTATGGTAAATAAGAAAATATATTTATTTTATTTTATTAATAATACAAAAATAATGAATAGGAGGATAAAAAATTAACATGGAACAAAGTCTGTATAGTTAATAAGCAAAAGAATATTATATTGCTTTCGTTTTTTGGTCACAGTCCGTCTCTGCACTGTTATTCACTGCATTACCTGAGGAGATCCCACTCCACCCCTCTCCTTGCGATAGTGGCGTGCGGGTTGCATTTGTATTACGTCACAATTTCGTGGTGTTTGGCAACCACTGATTTACACTATTACCTACAAAAAAATTTTGTTTTGCGTAATTTTGCTCTGTAAAATTTTTATACAATTGAGAATGGCACCAGAAAGAGAATGAAGAGAACAGATCCCTTGAAATTATGTCTAAATTGTTTTTAAAAATTATTTTGTTTATAATTTTGACATACAACTTGAAACATGATAGCTCATGCAGTTTTTAATATAGAGCCACAGTTTTTTTTTCATTGTTTTATAGCTAAAACTATTCTTTAGTGCCTGACATAGAGCTATTTTTTATTTTTATTTACATTAATTAAATATTACCATATATGTAACTTATACTAATATTTTATGTTGCATAAATCATGTAAAAAATCCATAGATAATTATTAACTATATTAATGATATTTTACTCATTGTCAGGCACTGGGAGACATTTCCATAATTTATTATCATAATACACGTCTGTCATAAATTTAATAAGCATATTGGGTATTAAATCTATGGCTTTCCTAAAACACGCCTTGCAATGTTTTAAATACAACAATCTTTATCTCAAAAGAAAAAAAATAGCAAAATTGTACTAAACTTTTATTTTAATATCTCAAAGAATAGTCCTCTAAAATTCGAGACATTAGGCCTACTTACAGTTTACCATGTATAATAACAAAAAAGGAAAGTAATTTGACGAAGTGTAAATCATAAAACCGCTTCTTTGAGAATATAAATAATTTTTGCAGACAACTAAAACCGGGTATCGAACTGCAGTCCCTTTGACGAGATCCCTTACATAATGATATATACGGCTGCTACTAGCTACTATTGTTTACGCCGTGATGCATATCCAGGAGTTCTGTCTAAAATTGACAATGCCAATGTGATATCCCCTTAAATCGTGAAACGTCGGCTTGCTGGCAGTGCAGATGACGTATTTCCGTATCACAGAACTGTAAATTAATGTTGCTCAGTATCTGAATCAAATTGTTCCCGGAAGCTTCGCAAAGCCGAGAGGATTGCGTGATTCCCTGCCTCAGAGAACTAATGGTTATGAACTTCATTTGTGTTCATGTGAGTGCGCCGACCGGTCGAACCGAGCCCCTGTGCACGAGCTTCCGTGTGCCTCACAAAATAGTAATCATTCTTTAACCCGTCAATGTCAAGAGTTTCAAAATGCGTGTCATGCCGATAATTATACGGAACGGACCAACCGATTACATTAAGTATAGCACAGCTTAACCTGTATCAACGAAACCAAAAGGTAAAAGGAGTTTGAATTACAGTTCGAACTTCTGAACGTTTTGTGACCTAATTAGTTTTAGATATTGCAATAGGAAAGAATGGTATAAAATAGGTGAACTTAGAGATGGAAATTGAATTAATCTACTTCATATGAATTCTACTATTTTGTATACTTAACGAAAATAAGTTTGAAAATTGAACTAATTTGATTGTATATGTTTGTATAGTTTGGCTGATGAATTGTATATGCTTTTAAAATGAATACTAGTGTGTATAGCTCTACTGATGAATTGTATATGCTGTAAATTGAATGGTAGTCTGTATAGCTCAATTGATGAATTGTATATGCTGTAAATTGAAGGGTAGTCTGTATAGCTCAATTGATGAATTGTATATGCTGTAAATTGTATAGTAGTCTGTATAGCTCAACTGATGAATTGTTTATGTTGTAAATTGTATAGTAGACTGTATAGGTCAACTGATGAATTGTTTAAGTTTATAAATTGAATTAATCTACTTCATATGAATTGTACTATTTTGTATAGCTTAACGAAAATAAGTTTGTAAATTGAACTAATTTGATTGTATATGTTTGTATAGTTTGTCTGATGAATTGTATGTGCTGTAAATTGAATAGTAGACTGTATACATCAACTAATGAATTGTTTAAGCTTATAAATTGAATTAATCTACTTCATATGAATTGTCCTATTTTGTATAGCTTAACGAAAATAAGTTTGTAAATTGAACTAATTTGATTGTATATGTTTGTATAGTGCTGTAAATTGAATAGTAGACTGTATACATCAACTGATGATTTGTTTAAGCATATAAATTGAATTAATCTACTTCTTATGAATTGTAAAATTTTGTATAACTTAATGAAAATAAGTTTATAAATTGAACTAATTTGATTGTATATGTTTGTATAGTTTGGCTGATGAATTATGTATGCTTTTAAAATTAATACTAGTGTATAGCTCAATTGATGAATTGTATATGCTGTAAATTGAATGGTAGTCTGTATAGCTCAATTGATGAATTGTATATGCTGTAAATTGAAGGGTAGTATGTATAGCTCAATTGATGAATTGTATATGCTGTAAATTGAATGGTAGTCTGTATAGCTCAATTGATGAATTGTATATGCTGTAAATTGAATGGTAGTCTGTATAGCTCAATTGATGAATTGTATATGCTGTAAATTGAAGGATAGTATGTATAGCTCAATTGATGAATTGTATATGCTGTAAATTGAATGGTAGTCTGTATAGCTCAATTGATGAATTGTATATGCTGTAAATTGAATGGTAGTCTGTATAGCTCAATTGATGAATTGTATATGCTGTAAATTGAAGGGTAGTATGTATAGCTCAATTGATGAATTGTATATGCTGTAAATTGTGTAGTAGTCTGTATAGCTCAACTGATGAATTATTTATGCTGTAAATTGTATAGTAGACTGTATAGGTCAACTGATGAATTGTTTAAGCTTATAAATTGAATTAATCTACTTCATATGAATTGTACTAGTTTGTATAGCTTAACGAAAATAAGTTTGTAAATTGAACTAATTTGATTGTATATGTTTGTATAGTTTGGCTAGTTATATGAATTGTATATGCTTTTAAAATGAACACTAGTCTGTATAGCTCTACTGATGAATTGTATATGGTGTAAATTGAATGGTAGCCTGTATAGCTCAATTGATGAATTGTATATGCTGTAACTTGTATAGTAGCCTGTATAGCTCAACTGATGAATTGTTTATGATTATAAATTGAATTAATCTACTTGATATTATTTGCACAAATTTGTATAGCTTAATGGAAGTATGCTTGTATATTGAATTAATCTGCTTACTTTGTATTGTATATGTTTGTATAGTTTTGGCCGATGAATTGTATAATTATGCTCTAAATTGAATAGTAATCTGTATGACTCTATTGATGAATTGTTTGTGTCCGTAATTTGAAGTAGTTTGCATGATATGTATTATCAGTTTCTGTATATCACAACTGATTGAATTGTTTATGCCTTAAATTTCATTAACTTACTTCTTTTGTATTATACATATAGCTCAACTGATGAATGATCGTTTGCGTTTGTAAATTTAATAATCTGACTGGCTATGTATTGTATATTTTTAGTAGAGCCACCGATGTAGCTCAGTCGGCAGACTCGCTGGGCTGCTGATCCGGAGCTGCGTTCGGGGTTGGGTTGGATCCCCCTTTGGTCTCATTGAATGGTTTCTTCCGAGGTTTTCCCCAGCCGTAGGACTGAAG
Organism: Periplaneta americana; assembly: GCA_025594305.2. Taxonomy (NCBI): domain Eukaryota; kingdom Metazoa; phylum Arthropoda; class Insecta; order Blattodea; family Blattidae; genus Periplaneta; species Periplaneta americana. The sequence goes on along the minus strand of JAJSOF020000033.1, from coordinate 46,445,705 downwards.
CCGGATGGTCTATGGCGAGTCCTCGGCATCACTTCATTTCACCCTTTTCATTTGATTACCTGGCTGAGTTTTTCCGAGGTTTTCCCCAACCAAAAGGAAAATGCTGGGTAATCTTTTGGCGAATCTTCGGGCCTCACTTCATCATTGTAGAAAATTACTAAATTGTAAAACTGTAAAAATTGTAAAATAATGTAAATTTTTGTAAAAATTGTAATTGTAATATTATAAAATTTTGACTTGTTCAACATCTTGAAGTTTCACTGCTCATGTAAGATCTATGGAATATAATGAATGAATGAGTGAATAAATGAATGAATAAATAAATAAATAAATAAATAAATGAATTAATGATGAAAAATAAGTGAGTCTAAGGAAGGTAGATGGATAAATGTGTACTAGAAACGTAGGTAGGTAGTAAGGTAGTAGGAAGAGTAATAGGTATGTATTTAGGTATACAAGAGTGGACCGTAAGTAATGTAATTATTTCCAAGGAGCTATACTTTCAGGTATTTAAATAAATAGTTTAATACAACTTTGCTTTTTTTTTTCTACGTCATACTACTTTTGACCAAAAAAACGGTACGAAACGACGTCTTTCAACCAATCATGGCTGCTTATCGCACAATTTTATCGCGTCCCTAGCATTTGTTTCATTTTATCGCTTCCCTGCTAGTTTTTATCGCTACTCTAGCATTTGTTTCTTTCATTGCCAACATTTGAAACTGCACTGGTCTGGACGTCAAAAAACAGAAAATTACAAACCACACCAGTCGATGCACAGCACTTTCATATATGACTCGCATTGGCATTCAAGAACAAGAATTAATAAAGATCACTGGCCATAGCTATGCATCTTCCGTGAAACCCTATTTACAAACAAATGAAGAGCAGCATTAGGAAATCCTGAAAAAGTTGAGGAATACTTATTTATTTTAGTAGGTTATTTTGCGACGCTTTATCAACATCTTAGGTTATTTAGCGTCTGAATGAGATGAAGGTGATAATGCCTGTGAAATGAGTCCGGGGTCCAGCACCGATAGTTTACCCAGCACTTGCTCATATTGGGTCGAGGAAAAACCCCGGAAAAAACCTAAACCAGGTAACTTGCCCCGACCGGGAATCGAACCCGGGCCACCTGGTTTCGCGGCCAGACGCGCTAACCACAGGTGTGGACTAAATACATACATACATACAGGGACATCGTCTTATTTTTACTAACATTTTTAATATTAACTTGCCTATACCTCTGGATCAACGCCGTTTGTTACCCCCTTCCACGACTGGAGTTCGATGATACTGGTGTAATATACAAACAAATCACTTCACTAGGTATAGGAGGGAAGAAAAGTAGTTTATCCATTTACGTAAACTACATAGGAAATATTGCGCTTTTGAGTTTGATCATTTTCATTAGGTTTTTGTTTAATCAAAATGCAGTACAGTGTTAACAATGAGTGTTTTTACTCACGAACTGAGCTGTCCATGTGGACGTATTCATTATGCAGTGTATACTATATTGTCTACAGCACATTAGCATACATATAGGGAATGAAGTTAAATTGAAAAAATAATCATAATTTGGATAACACATTTTTAAAATGGTGGCCGTTCATTTCGATGCAGACTTCAGTTCTATGTGCATATTATCGCACTATAGACTATTGTACCTAATCCCAATTATCTGTTTCGTTCTTCGTACTAGTAATTCATGTTGAAATAATTCTGTACCTAGTCTTTAAAAGGGTACCTTACGTACTGTAAATTCAATCTTCACTTCTGCCCGATCCGAAAAGATAAAATTACTCAGACATGCTATCTACTGTCCGTCCAAGTTGTTATGTCGTAGGGTCGTAGAAAGGGAGGAAATCACGTGACAGTTAATTACTTAACGAGGCCCTTTTATTTAAGTTATTTTAAACAGTTGTATAATATTACGTAGACGTACAATTCCTAACAGAAATTAATGTTCTCAGAAAAGAGCTAAGACAGCCCAGCCACTAGCTGGCAAATAAAAGCTGGTGGAGGAAACCGGGATACGATGTAGTCAAATGGACGACAGTACCTGTGCGAAAATGATTTAATATTGAAAGCTCTTTAGTCACTGGAAAACGAGAACATATTTTTGGAACGTACTGTTCACTATGACCGTAAGGCTACTATGACTGTATGTGCAGTCTTAGATCTGTGTGGAGGACGATTGAACTTCATTAGTAGAAGGGGTGGGAGTGAAGTACATTCAAAAACTAAGGTACAATAAAAAATTGAAGTAAAAATAAAACGATGTCCCTGTACAAACATACATAGCCTACGTACATACATACATACATACATACATTACAAATATAAAATAACGTAACATACATAATAGGTTGCTAAATAGGTTCCCAGACAGACAGGCGGGTAGACCGATAGGTAGTGAGACAGGGTTTTGTCAGCATATTGCTCAATTCTTTCCTTCAAACGAGTCTCATTAAATTACACATCCCTGTAACTTAAATCGGTTTCAGAGTTTATACAAAATTTACTTCGGAATAATATGTATTATATGACTTTCTTGTGTTAAATTGTATCGTACCTGGTTTGCATGTTTCGACAAAATTTACGTTGTTGTCATTTTCTAGAACTGAAATATTTTCGTAATTACTGTCCATGTGAACAAGGAAACCTATTTCTATCATTGGGCAACCAAAATAGGCCTACTTGCTAAGTTAACATTTTAACCCAAACTTTCAGTAGTGTGACTATCATGAAAAGTATAACACTTTAGTAACTATTACAGTATATGCAACGTCGTTTCAATTTAGAACATTTCTGTAAGCCTGTGCTTCTATTCAATTGTGAGCCAGAACTTGATTGTATTGTGTGTGCTAGATTATGTAGCCTGCTAAGTGGAAGAACTCTTCAAGTGATACACCCACTTCCGACAGACAAGAGAGTTACGTCAGTATTGGAGGAGCTGGCAACACACCAGAGAATTCTATACAGAATAATTTGTCAGGCTCTTGCTTCAATTGTTGAAACTTTACATGCTAGTATTAAGAAATGGGTCAGCCTTCTACATATTTAATAATGATCGGTCAGACTCTTTCAGTTTGATTCAATTTGGACACATATCTGAGTCTTAAAATCATTTCAAGCTCAGTATCTGTTTATACCAGGGCTGAGCGCAAGAGCGGATTCTACTCTCTCACGGGGAGCCACATGATTTCTCTTCATCCTCTTTCTTCCCCGCCAACCCCGCGCAGCGTTGAATCAGTGACGAATGAATATTAAGCGTCCCCGTTTAGAGTCTGGATCCGCTCCCGGTGCCCAGCCCTGGTTTATAGAAAGATCTTTTCGTCAAAAAGAAATGTCCTAATTTGATGGCAAATGTTACAAATTTATGTGCCAGGATGAGAATTCTTTTAGAATATTTTTGTTTTCACGTGAAAACGTATTTAAAACAAGGCAGAGATATGGAGTCTATGACGGAAACAGCTATGTAACGATATAAGGTTTACAGGGTGATCCATTCCGATACGATAACTTCGTGGTAATAACACGATTGAAATAAATGTGGCCTCGATGTGGAACATTGTAACATTCCTTTACAGAACGAAAAGTTACATTAGTTCGGATCAAATTTCTGCATTTTTAAAGGACAAAACTATTTTTTCACTTATTTATTATTTACTTATTATCATAAAACACTATTCTCTTAATTTGACTGACCATATTGGGAATTAAATCAATGGCTTTCCAAAAATACGCTATAAAAATATTTCATATAAAACAATATTTATTTTTTGCTTTGTTGTCATCTGAATATCCGACAAGCTTCTTTCTATGAAACTTGCCAGTGATAAGAATGTCCCCTCAGTGAGTTACGAGAAAAAGCAGGGTAAGTTCAGCCTTGGAGCTGCCACCTAGTGTATACAAAATATTGAAATTTATATCCAAAGATAGAATGGAAGCTGCAAAATTAAGTGGTGTGATTGATGAAAATAATTTCTTAGACTATTATGAAGAATTACGGAATACCCTTCAAAATGATCAAAATACACCCAAATATTATGAGAAATCAGATAACAATATTGAAGATACCATAACTATAGGAGCACTAAACTCATAAAAAATGACAAAAGTGCAGATGAAGACAACATTTGTGCAGAATTATACAAGTGTGCTTCAGAAGAGTTCAAAATTGAATTACTGACATTTTTAAACAAAATGTACACAACTAGATTCCTAACGAATGGCGAAATGCAATTTTCATACCTCTTTAAAAAAAAGGTGGCAGAAGAATTAAAAAATTATCGAGGTATAACTATAGTTACTATAAAGAGTTACTATAAAATATACTCAAACATACTTAATTTCAAACTCCAAACATATTCACAACAGTTCTTAATTTAACTGAGGAACAATATGAATTTAGAAGAGGCCATTCATGCATAAATCCAACATGTTGTTTAAAATTATTAACTGCGAAACGTAGAGAATTCAATCTGGAAACCCACCTTATATTTATATATTACGAAAATCTTTTGACTGTGTGAACAGAGAACTTCTATTTAATATTATGAAATCCAAAGATATTGCAATTCATTTACTAAATGTGCTCATATATATACACACACACACTCATAACCAAATATATAGGCCTATCAATTGTAAATCAAAATTGTCTGATAAAATCATAAACTTATAGACTAAGAAGTACGCCAAGGATGTTCATTATCAGCAGCGACACACACACACACACACACACAAACACACACACACATATATATATATATATATATATATATATATATATATATATATACACACACTATATCATTACAAAATAGCAAAAGGAAAATATAATTGGAATCCAATTTCACAAAATAAACAACTCACAACTCTGCTATTTGCAGATGACTAGGTTGTAATATCCAATTCAGAAAGTAACTTAAAAAAGCAACATGTACACTTACAAAATTAATACAAGAATACAATTTAACGATATCTGTACAGATAACAAAGTCAATGGCATTTAATGGTCAGTCACCAAAAAGAAGCAAAATTTGTGATAAGTAGGGCTAAGAATTGTACGCCGTTACATTGCGCTTCATACTTCTCTGACTTTATGTACCGGTAAGTAATTGAGTTGGGGTGGGGGATTTCAGTGTGTTTCGTTCAGCAGTGAACTTTAGTTGATCGGTTACATTACGACCGAATACTGCTATTCGTAACAGACAACATTCAACGTCCTGTAAAGAAGTATAATAGCAAGATGCCGAGGACAAAATTTGTGACTTAATTGCATAATTGCAAATGAGATTTTGAGATAAATGATGTTTGTGTAAAATATTTCAAATATGCCCCATTGTTTCTGCAAAAGTGGAACGAAATTTCTCTAGATATAAGGCTGTGTTTTCTAGCAACAGGTAATCATTCTCCTTTGAAAATTTGAAAATGTGATTTGTTACACACTGCAACAATATCGTATATGAAATGAGAAATTATGTAAAAAAACGTAATACACTACCATTTTAACATAATGAAATAAAAAGGTTGATACTTGTCAATGTTATATTTGGTGTATTTTCTACAGACAGAAAATAAAATGTCTTTAAAATAGTGAAATTTTTGTTTAACAAAGAAAATTATGTCTTAAAATTTTTCTTTAGCACATAGTTGTGTTTCGAAGTCAAAGGAGTGGCTTTCAACCACCCAAATGCTGAGGACTAACTTACCGTGATGATAAGCACGAGTTCAAACGAACGAAAGACACTGCGTTAACTCACCTCAACTCTGAGACGTACTCAAAGTTAGAGGCTCACGAAGCGCACTGATCATATAACCGCATATATTTCTCAGGCATAGTCTTAAGTAACCAAATTACCGAACAAGTAAGTGGGATTAAATATTTAGGTAATATTGTTTCATATGTAACTCAATTTAATACTGTCATTAATAATGTGTTTCAATCAAAACAAACTTTAATTAAAACCCGGATAAGATTTTATAACGTAGGGTTTATTGAGATGGGCAGGGCATGTAGGACGTATGGGCGAATCCAGAAATGCATATAGAGTGTTAGTTGGGAGGACGGAGGGGAAAAAGACCTTTAGGAAGCACGAGACGTAGATGGGAAGATAATATTAAAATGGATTTTGAGGGAGGTGGGATATGATGATAGAGAATAGATTAATCTTGCACAGGATAGGGATCAATGGCGGGCTTATGTGAGGGCGGCAATGAACCTCCGGGTTCCTTATAAGTCAGTAAGTAAGTATGTAAGTAAGTAAGTGCACATTGGCTCTTCCGACATTACTATACAGTTGTGAAAACTGGACAATCCAGACAAAAAATAAAGCAAGAATAACTGTGCCAGAAATGAAATATTTAAGACCAGCTGGTTATAAATGGAACGATTACAAAACAAATATAGAAATTTTTAAAGAATTGAGAATTACACCAGTCCTTGAAGGAATTTTGAGCTAGAAGTCAAAGCGGATACAACATGTGACTAGGATACCCCGCAACAGGTAGACCTACCCTAGATTACTAAAAATTTACACCCCGGCAGATACAAGATACCATGGACGACAACTGAAGAGACATCTTGATGTCCAATATTAGACCGGAAAGGGCCAATCTGTCGTCCAACTTCTTGGAAGCTACATGACGATGACACAAAATAACTTTTATCCAGAAAACGAAGCAAAAACGAGCAAAATTATATTAAACTTTTTTTGTTTCAAATATCTAAAAAATAACTTCCTGAAATTAATGATATTACTTACAGTTTTACCCAATAGTATCTATATATACAATTTGAACTAGTAATGGAAATTACGGGAAAACGGCTGGACGGATTTTAATAAATGACCCCTCATTTTGAAGCTTGGAACTCAAAGTTTTTCGGAAAAATAGTAGTTTTCAGTGAAATATCAATTTTTAAACATAATTTTCCTATTTTCCAAAATCCATCTGTCGTCAGTTTTGAGAACTAGCTAATAGCATTCACGGCCGACTTGATATACCCTTCGCTTTTTTGTAAAGGAGGAGCGAAGCGAGCATCAATTCGGCCGTGTTGGATTTCAGAATAAAACAAAACACATACTACAGTAAACAATATTACACTAAGGCCATGATCTGCAAGAATGCTGACATATTTAGAGCTCAAATTAAATTGGTTATTACAAACTTAACTTATTAAAAATAATTTACAGGTTCGATGCTGTGGTGTGTAATTTTCTGGGTACCGCTGTGTATTGGATATTAAAAACTACAAGTCTTGAGGTGGTTTGATGACATTATTACCATTAGAAATGAAATATTATTGTTGTTAATGCCATGATGTGACTATTTTTCATTAATTATACATATTAATGCTATATTGATGATATGAAAGAGAAACGTTTTGGGGTTATATAAGTAGATGTAGAGAATAACTTAAATTAGATATTGATTTCTATATTTTACTGAGTGGCGGCTGTATAGTATATATAGTATATGTTACTGAAAGCTATAAAACTTACGTAAGATAATGATTTTATTAAAATCAAATATTTTTATAATTATTAATCAAGTGGGGTTGGGTCTTTTTCATATATTTAATGGCGGTGTGGTGTAGATATTTATATGCGTGGTTCTCTTCAGTATTGGCTCGAAAGAGAGTATCTTTCATTGTTATGGAAGCAAATAACTTTCCGAATGTCTGGTATTCTTCGTTGAAAATAAATCTGAAAAATGCTTATTTGAACGTCTAATGAACTTAGTTTGCAGCATTTGCTGCACAAGCCACTAGTATAAATTTATAACGAACTGTACACGAGCTGATGCCCGGAATGAAAGAATCCAACTATTTGAAACTGAAGGAAAGGGATTAATTTGTACGACTTCAGTATTTTGTGACATGGATAATTAATAGAGTTGAATATGAATTCCATCGCATCTGTCTGTCAGATCAGGGACAAAACCACGAAGTGTCAATATTATAATATCTGTTACAGCTATTCTACTTTGGCAGACATATTGTAATTCCGATCACGAAATGAAACGGAATCGTGTGACGTATTAATAACGCGCTTGTTATGCGCATCAGCATATTGCACGCTCCAGTGTGGTATAGGATCCCGCATCAAAAACTGGACTTAATCCAGAATTAAAGCATCAAAAATCAGTTACAGAATACTAACAATGAATGCTAATAAACAACAGGGCTTCAAACTTGATTACAAGGAATATTTTTTAATATATTACTTTCGTGGAGCATATATTCTGTTCGGCATATCTTTATTGAACTTCGTGTTTTATAAATTCTAACTTTTAGATTTTTTGACAGCAGACTAGATGACAATAGTAATATGCGTTACAAGAGCGATATGTTGAAATTTTTTATGTTCGAGGAAAAGTTTGAAAAAACGAAACGCAGTTCAGCTTTTTTAATTTCCGACAATTGAAAGAAAACATACCGCTCGTGTATCGTACATTATTTTGTGCGAGATCGTGCGTATTTGCTTGTTTTCCGCACAGAACAAAACACGGTAAGTGTGAAATATCACATTCAGTATTCCCAACGTAACACACATAACAATTTCCCTCTTCTTACCGCTTAAGCGCGACATTCATTTTTACTGCTTTAGGCTTTTAACATATTATTTTTAGAGGCGTTTAACATAGTAATAATTATAAATTGGAAACTTACCACTGCAGTTTCACCTAAATTGCAATGTTAATTATTGTTTTTAAATATTTGCAAAAATTAAGTAAAGTCTACTATTCCACGAAACTTATTGCATTCCTGATACAAGTAACATTAAGGAAGCCGTGAAAAAAAATCAACAAGATTCCAGATGCCGATGTTATTACAGCAATATGTTATATAAATAATATTGTTAAAATATTAAAATGAAAAATAAATCATTACATAACCTTACCGTTTATTTTAAGTTCCCATTTATAGACTGGGAAAAAAAAAAGACAGACGTATATCACGGCCAGCTGGAGTATAGTAAACTCAGAAAACATTTTACAGCAACTAAACTCAGAAAACATTTTACAGCAACAAAGTTGAAGAAAGATATTTTGGTTTTCCGAAGTTGCCGTCATTAAACAGAAACCAACATGGAGATTTCATTGCAACTAATTAGAAATTCGTCTTTCAGATATGTAATAAACGATCTTCGCACAAAATAATGTACGATACACGAGCGGTATGTTTGTTTTCATGTTCTCGGAAATTAAAAAAGCTCAATTACGTTTCGCTTTTTCAATCTTTTCCTCGAACATGAAAACGTCAACATACCGCTCTTTTAACGTATATTACTATTGTGCGAAGATCGTTTATTACATACCTGAAAGAGGAATTTCTAATTAGTTGCAATGAAATCTCCATCTTGGTTTCTGTTCAATGACGGCAAATTTGCAAAACAAAAATATCTATCTTCAACATTGTTGTTTTAAAATGTTTTCTGTGTTTACTATACTCCAGCTGGCCGTGATATACGTCTGTCTTTCCCCCCGTGTATGATGAGTCTGGAATCTTGTTGATTATTTTCACGGCTTCCTTAATGTTACTTGCATCAGGAATGCAGTAACTTTAGTGGAGTTGTAGAGTTTACTTAATTTTTGCAAATATTTAAAAACAATAATTAACAGTGCAATTTAGGTGAAATTGTAGTGGTAAGTTTCCAATTTATAATTATTACCACACTGAACGTCTCTAAAAATAATATGTTAAAAGTCTAAAGCAGTAAAATCAATTTGTCACTTAAGCGGTAAGAAGAGGGAAATTGTTATGTGTGTTAGGTTGGAATTTTAGACTTTCCGCGGATTGGTTTTGTGCGGAAACCAAGCAAATACGCACGATCTCGCACAAAAGCTATTGAACTGAATAATAACAGGCCTTTACCATAGGTTGATTATTTAGGAATCATTATTGATAAATATCTCTCCTATACGGAGCACATACATGGTCTCTAACGGAAAGAGAGAGAGAGAGATGCTGAGAAATTGCCAACGAAAACTGGAGAGGAAGATGCTGAACATCACACTCAGACACAGACTACGTAACGAAGACATAAGAAGCCAAACACACCTCAAAGACGCAGCAGAGACGGCCGACAAGCTGAAGAAGAAATGGGCAGGACACGTGATGCGACTCAACGAGAACCGGTGGACACACATCCTTACGACATGGGACCCAAGGATTGGCAAACGCAACGCTGGAAGACAGAAGACAAGATGGGCAGACGAAATTAGATCTAGTTTCGGCCATCTATGGTCAAGAACAGCGAAAGACCGACGACAATGGAAACTAGTCACAAAGTGACTTGCAACCCAAACAGTGACTAGTGAACAGTGGACCCTTCAGTGTTAACCCAGACAGCATCCCAAACTATTACATTACAAAGTGGCCATCATTCCCGGAATGGCTAACCGGAAACTGCTTGACAAGCCACTCTGCATAGTCAGGAGGCCCTTGCCCTTCACGGGATTTCGTGGTTAATTCTTAATTCTTAATTGATAAATATCGGAAATGAGACAAACAAATCAACTACCTTTGTAACAAATTATGTACAATTATATATTATTTTATTCAGTTACGAAAATAAATTTACTACATATAGTTTACCTTGCCTTATTTCAGTCTAAAATATTATGATGTTGTAGTACTTATAAAACTAACCTTAATACAATAGATTTATTACAAAACCCATTGATTAGCCTATTCTACCGAAAAAATATTTTTAGTATTGAAAGTTTTGAAATTACATCAAATTTATATGAATACATTACTAAATTTTATACATAAAACTCACATATATTTCCCATCATATACTCACAAACACAAAACTAAAGGTTTAGATATAATACGTTTGTATCAACCCAAGTGTTTAACGAACACTGCTTTCTATCATAGTACTAATATCGGGCTTAGAATTTACTTATAACAAACGAATAAAGAAATAACCACATCTATTTACCTCCAACAATTTGAAATTTAAAATCTATGTAAAATTTTGTTATAAGCAATTATTAATTGTACATGTTATTTTATTGTAATTTATTCATGGAAATTTATTATGTATCGAACCCTGCCCTGAGCACGAGATTATTCTCTTCGAGGGAGTGCTAGAATTTTGCTAATTAATAATTTCTTTGCATTGTATTTTCCTAGCAATAAACATTATTATTATTATTATTATTATTATTATTATTATTATTATTATCATTATAGCTTGTTTTATATCAGCTTCTTTTTTAATTATTTATTTATTATTATTTGCGGAATAATCTTATTCCAATATCGCGCCGAGTTCTAATGTATTTAGATAATAATTCACTCCCGCTACGAATACGCTAATTATTATTATCGACAAGATACGAGCTCTTGCAACATTACCTGTGAAAAATACCTCAATCAAATAAATATCGAGATAGTTATTTGTGAGTATACATGAAAAAAAAATATTCAAAGCAATTTTATTAGTGTCATGTACGTTTTCTTATTAGAGAATTCTAAGTGTATTTTAAATTGCTAATATCCCTCTAATAATGTAAAGTGTTGTTTATGATGACGAACATTCTTTCTTCTTTTCAACCTGAAATTTTATCTCAAGTTTTAGGAAGTGATAATCTCAAATTATCTTGTTTTCATACTCAAAGACAGCGTTATCCTAAATCAGACATTGTCATATTCCTTTCCACAGGAAAATTATATAAACAAAAAATTTACTGAAAACAACATTGGTATTCATAAAAGCAAGCAATGGGAAAGAGAGCAAATCACTTACCAATAATTAACTTCAGTGAAGAAATGTTTAGGAGCCATCACTCACCTGCAACGAAAGAAACGACTCATCAAACGACAAGAACTACCTCATTACACACACAACGAAGCAATTCATATAAATAATATATTATTGGACTAGCGGAAGACGCAATGCATTTTGCGGTAAGGTGTCAGGCAGCGAATGATTTGAGAAACGGTTGGGTGGATAAAAAATTTCTACAAATAAACGCTATAGTAGCTTATAACAATGAATGGTCCCCTAAACGTCAGAAATCTGCATAAATTAGGAAAATTTCTTTTTAGAGTTAAAATTAGATGGGAAGAGAAAGTCAAAGCTCTAACGGATATGGAATTATAAATGTTGAGTAGTCGGACTCCATAGGATACTACGAAAAGTAGTCAATAAAGTTAACAGAATAATTTTTAAGAGATAGAGTATAGAAATGAAAAATTTAAAGTAAGAGTTTCAAATACAAGAGCTATACTTAGTATTAGTTTATTATTATTATTATTATTATTATTATTATTATTATTATTATTATTATTATTATTATTATTATTATAGTTCGATTAGTTAAAATGTGTCTCAGTGAAACGTACAGCAGAGTCCGTATAGGTCAGTTTCTGTCAGATGAGTTTCCAGTTCACTGTGGGCTAAAGCAAGGATATGCACTATCACCTTTACTTTTTAACTTTGCTCTAGAGTATGCCATTAGGAAAGTTCAGGATAATAGAAAGGGTTTGGAATTGAAGGGGTTACATCAGCTGCTTTTCTATGCGGATGACGTGAATATGTTAGGAGAAAATCCACAAACGATTAGGGAAAACACGGGAATTTTACTTGGAGTAAGTAAAGAGATAGGTTTGTAAGTAAATCCCGAAAAGACAAAGTATATGATTACGTCTCGTGACGAGAATATTGTACGAAATGGAAATATAGAAACTGGAAATTTATCCTTTGAAGAGGTGGAAAAATTCAAATACCTGGGAGCAACAGTAACAAATATAAATGATACTCGGGAGGAAATTGAACACAGAATAAATATGGGAAATGTCTGTTATTATTCGGTTGAGAAGCTTTTATCATCTAGTCTTCTGTCAAAAAATCTGAAAGTTAGAATTTATAAAACAGTTATATTACCGGTTGTTCTTTAATTAATGCTCTTTCCGATTCAAGTATCATAGTATAGGGGTGCCATTTCAAATTTCAAAGGGGTGTGAGGTGAGGGGCGAAACCTAAAATGCATTATTAACATTTGTTTTAAATGTCTTCCTAAATATTTAAATTGACGTATTTTTTATGTAAATCTAATTTAAATTGAAATAAATGTTTATGTAGATTGGGGCACGGCGTTTTGAAATCAAAGGTCAATATATAAAACTCTGCTATCTGTAGCACAGAACAGCTTTCATCGCATGAAAAAGCGTTCTACAACAAGTTCTTATTTTCAGCAAATAAAAGTGTAATTTATGACATTTTATTGCATTCGTACGTGATTCTTGAAGTATAGTCTGTCTCAGACATATGTAGTGTCTCCTCCTTGCCGCTCCTGGTGGTTCCTAGCCTTTTATGAACAAGTCTGTAATATCTCAAAGGAAAATCCAGATGCTATAATCCGTTTTTATAATGAAAGAAATACTGCAAAAGTCAACATAAAGCTAGCACATGAGAAGGGATTTTAATTCAACCTGTGCTTCAGTAAGTGAATGAAGTGCACCTCATCACAGATATGTAGTAAATTTATAAAAAAATATTACGTTTGAATTCAGAAATTATTTTAAGGGGAAAGATTTACTTTATAGTAACCATTCTTTCTGTATTTTAAGGCTTAATGCGTACAGACATCACTAAAAATGAAAAGAGCTCTGATAATAGTACATTATGCAACGAGCCTATAATGGTAGTAATTAAGACGCAAGTATGATTGTTTATGAAACGAGCGTCTTAATTACCATTATAGGCAAGTTTCATACGACTTTTTATGCTCGACCATATTTCTAACTTGAAAGTATTCAAAATTAGGTCTTTATATGTTTATGTGCGAACTGACCTGAATTATGAGATGTGCGCAGACGCGAAAGTATTGATTTTTTCCGAGGCCGAATGTCATTGACCTTGGCACAGAATAAGAATGAACATTAGTCTGATATAACCTGGAAAATGATTTAGAATTGAAAACGAGATGACAAATTGAATTTATTTGAATATTATTTACAATTAACTCTAATTATTATAGTAACAGAACATAACCTTCGGCGACAGTATTGGATTTCCAGCCTCCGTGACTTTTCGCTAGTTCTCTTTCGATTGCATATCCGAGAATAATCGATACTTGCTGTTTTATAACGGTACAAAGCTGACTTTTCATTGGCTGAACACATGTACGCTGACTTGTTATTGGCTGAACACCTGTACTTTAATGAGTAGGTGTACTTTAATGACATGCATTAAAGGACTGCTACCAGGTGTATAATTACTACATTTCGGCATGGTCGAGCATAAATAGTATTATATTTATGACTACTTGAAAATAAGTTATTTTTTTACCATTATTTTGAATGCGATAAAAGGAATTTCCCTTAAGAAAAAAATAAAGGAAAAAGAGGACATTAACAATATTAATAACTTGTTTAACGTTCTTCCTTAAATTTATTAAAATCAAAATAACCTGGGTCAGGATTTATTACCAAAATAGAGTTGTATAACCTTGACCCGTAACTCTGGCTATGATTTATTCCGTGGTTGTGTAACATTTAGATTGAGCTAAAGGACATGTCAAATTTCTTCTGGTAGAATAAACATGTTGTTCTTTATATTTCTGACGATTTTATGATTTAATAATGTATATTTATATATTTGTTCAATTTGTAAAGCAATAAAATCGGAATAAAACAAATTTGTTGGATAATCAATTGACTTGTTTAAGCAATGTTAGCAGAGAAAGTGTAAATTTTGTTGCTTCTCCCCATCCGATTATACCATATTGGACGACAGATTTAACCAAACCTACATAAACTGATCGCAGGGATGTAAGAACGAAGAATTACAAAATTATAAATTGGTTTACAAAGTATGTTACATAAAGAAGTTATTTTGATAAATATCCCCGTTCTAAATATGAAGAAATCTAAACTTATCGCGCGTCTTCTATGAATTATGGTGGCATTTAAATGTATAAATGAGTACTGTTATATCATTGGCTATATTCAGAATTACATACACACTTATAATGTTCTAATTTCTGGAGTATACCTATTCAACGGAAACTCTATACTGAGGAAAATGAATATTTGAGTATGTTAGACACCATTCAATATCGATGTAACAAGCAAATGAACGGTCAGGGTGACGACATTAAAGAAGACGTCACGTGCTAATTGACAGGTGGGTGAAAGAATAGTGCAGAAGACAACGCGATAATGGAGCAGTTACTAGGCAGGGGGGTCAACCTGTCATCAGGCCGTTAACATCTCCGTTCCACACTGTGTAATAATGTAGCTCGGTTTAATTAGTGGGGAGTGACTAAAGAGGTATTGCCAACCGTACCAGAACCACTTCACAGTCAATGTGCCGCCCATTTCAATATGTTGTGCTAATTTGATCAACATTTCGCGTTAACAGTCAACCATACTCATCCTCAATCAGTAGATCTTGTTCCTGTACCATGGTCTAGTAAGAGTGTCCACCGTTAAACTGACGGAACAAATTTTTATTCTTATATTCATTTGACACGTTACCTAGCTGAATTTAAAGAAAGTAGATTAGGATGTTCCAGTCTCATACATAATATTGCATTACTTGAAATAGGCATTTTTAAGATTTCAGCATAACATACGGTAGACAGGGTGTTAAAAAATATCCAGTATTTTAGGAGGTGGTAGTATGCATCAAAACAAGAAACTAGTGTCTAATAAACATGAGTCCTACAACCAGAGTGCTGCATTGAAGTTAAATCGCTCGCTTGAACTCGGTCGAATGTCGCACCCTCGAGTGAGATACGATCGGTCGTGATACGCTCGTAATAAATAAAAGCACAGTACAAGGTCATCTCACCGACATGTCTTATCTTGTATAGAAGGCGACAGATAAGATACACATATGTTTTGCTCACACGGTAAAAATAAGACATTATTTTCTGCGTTTATGACAAACATTTAATGGAACGTACCAAAACAGTAACATGAAGTTATAAATAAAATAGTATGAAAAACTTCGATATACAGTTATTATTGCTAATTAATAATTATTCAATATATATATTTTTAATTTATTTGACAATTTTTGTACATTAGTACTATCAATTGTGCTTAAATAATTAACGTTACAATAATATGAGACTTGTGGAGAGGGTGACGTCCATTAACGTTCCTCAAAGCATCAACAAATCAGTGTGCCTTTTCCTCTTGAGGCGACGATCAGGCCGTGCAGGGGGCAGGTTCCGAGGAATCTGGTTGATTAAGTTGTTAGAATGTGTTGACAATGTTGCAAATAAGCGTGTGTAGGAAGAATGAATTACAGTCTCTATTTTGGCTAGGTCTAGATCTGAATGAAGTGTTTCATTTCTGACGTACCATGGTGCTCCAGTGATTATCCTTAGTGCCCGATTTTGGAATGTTTGAATACGCTTGATTTGGCTTATAGAAGCCGATCCCCATAATGAACATCCATAGAGCCAAATAGGTTTCAGAAGCATAACATATATTAACCTTTTGTTGGAAAGGGAAAGACTAGAGCTGGAAAGTATTGCTTTCAATCGATGAAGTCTGTATCTTAATCTCTGGAGGGTGTAAGTGAGATGTTTATTCCAGGTCAAGCGACTGTCTAGGATGAGTCCAAGATATCGTATTTCTTCATGCTGTGGTACTGGTGAACAGTTGAGGTATAATGGAAGTACTTTTTCTTTTTTGAGGTATGTGAATGTTACTGTTGATGACTTATTTGTGTTCATGACTGTTCTCCATTTTTGTTCCATATTTCAATTTCCTGAAGAAAGTTATTCAATATTTGATTTACCACATATATAATATGATAGGTCCATACATAGTGTTCCGTCTATATACTGCGACAATGTAGAAACGTTTTACAAAATATTATTGATATAGCAGTAGATTAAAAACGATGTTAGTACAGAGATAACGTCACAGAAAATATAATAAAACGAATAATCATGCTGCACAACTGTTACCGACGCAAAGATTGATACACTAATTATTAGAGATTATTATTATTATTACTAGAAAACTTGATACGGTTCTTGCATTATCGTGATTGTGTTCTCCGTTTATAATAATTACATTTACATCCAATAACATCTATCAGCTGTTTAAAAAAACAAAATCACTCCTGTGTGAAAAAAAATTACCTACAACATTTATATTACATTTTAAAGCAAGTTTTGTAGTTGTACTACGGAGAGGTTAGTTAAACACTGCAAAGTTTTGAAATGATAAACATCTATGATGTTACTACACAGTTTATCACTGTAACAAGAACGAATGTCTAACGCTCGGCTTATATCGTTCGAGGACAATTTTACCCATCATGCATGTGCGCTACCTATCGGATTATGCTATGAACTACTTGGCGCTCGAGCGAAAACGTCCGATGCAGACCTCTGCCTGCAACACATACTTTCTGGAGCAGGGCATGGTTGCGCCCCACAGTCTGGTAAAATGCAGCAGATAAAAAAGGATCCCTGTTTTGTGGGCATAGTTGCGCCCCGTTCCCATCAGCTAGAGAGAAGGGACATGGCATAGTTGCGCCCCGATGAAATAGGTAGAGAAAAAGACATCACGGGAACTCGAGATTCGTAATCAACTAATCTTATTGATTTCTTATTCGATTTAATATTCATTATCGATACCGTTAAAATGAACACTATGAAGTTGGCAGTACTTTATTAAATGTTTTTCTACTGTTTATGCAGTGATTATCGATAGCCTACCGTTAAAATGAACACCATGAAGTTGGCATATTCAAATGAGTGAAGCGTTAAAATATGGGCCTTAGGAATCTTGACATTTTATTAGTGATTTTCACATTGTGGCGTATAGTGCGATTAATTTAAAATGAATGCTAAGTTTAGTGAAAAGAGTAAAGAGTTACTAATTCACAATGGTTCTAAGTTTCGATTTGCGAAACTCTGTACCGTAGGGTTAAGATATCGGTGTACAAACAAAAAATGCTCTTCATTTATTGTGTGTGATCGATAAAAAAAGTGTTATTTTAAATAGAAAATTTGATCATATGCTACCTGATTTCAGTGCAGCTACCATTATATTATTTTAAATAGGCCTAATTTATTTATTTTGTGACAATCACTTTCGTGTGTACTATGCCCATCGGGGCGCAACTATGCCATGACCATTCTGCTACCTGATTTCTTCGAGACGCAACTATGCCATGCCTAGGCCTCCCAATTGACCGCGGGGCGCAACTATGCCATACCGACTTTCTGAGATCTGAACACTTGTTCATAGGAGGTGCTCAATGTGATTCCCATTCATGGCAATGTCTTCCTCTGCCCTTCGGCGTAAGGAATCACGCACTCTTTGAAATTTGTTTTAATACGTTAATAAGAAAATCCTGATAACGATCCCCAGTTAATCTTTGTGATAGAACGTATGGACCTTAATCTATCGCCAAGAACGCCTACCCATAAGTTGATTGAGAATCGATGCTGATGCCTTGTTTCTTCAACTGCATGGGGATTTTCATCAGCTTAACATGCTGATTACCAAAATTCACAACACCATCTCTGCTGAACCCCGCTCATATTCGCAACCAGATTTTTTTTTTCAGTATTCCTAGCGACATATCAGTAATTCCATACCAGGGATGTCAACTACTGTATGATTATCTGGCAGTTTGCTGTATTGTAGGGTAGAGAAATGCACTGCCATGAATGGACGTCACATTGAGCACGTCCTATGAACAAGTTTCAGATCTTAGAAAGTATGTGTTGTAGAACCCATGTTTGTTAGACAGTATATTCTTGTTTTGATGCATACTATTACCTCCTAAAGTATTGGATACCTTTTTAAAACCCGGTATACAGGATATATACACTATATACAAGGATCGTTCAATGACCTTCCCATCAAATTTAAATAAATTTAAGCTTTTTGACTTAAAAATTAAATTCAACAAAAATAATAAGAAACAGTTTATTCCTCGTCCAACCATTCATTCCAGTCCACAATTAAAAGACTAATGATTATGCTATCAAAATACCGCGGCCTTGTGCATATCCAACAAGTTTAATAGATTTATACTCCAAAGTATAATTTTTGTGTTTACTGGAATATTTGTAATTACGTGTTCCAGTATAAGATTGGAGAATAATGAGGCCTCCCCATTTCCTTGTTTTAACTATTGGTTCACTTAAAAAAAGTTTCCCAGCTCTCCTTGTATATTAACGCATGATGTGGTTTCTGCCATTGTCACATCAACTAGTCTAATTAATTTTTGGGACTTTGAAATTCTTGTAATAACATTACCAATCTTGATTCTCTCAATTTGAACCATAAGCTTGCTGGATGTTTACGAATATCTCAAATAAATCCTTGCTTCTTTCCCAGAATTTCTCCATGAGGTGTTTCACTATGAACAATTAACATTAGTAGATCTATTTTTCCTGAAACCCGTCTGATATTCTCCTACAATATTTTCAGCGTAAGGTTCAAGTCTCATTCTTAGAAAACTAGTAAAAATCTTAAAAGATGTGCAGAGAAGGTACATACATACCCCTATAATCATCACAATTCAAATTGTCTCCTTTTTGTGGATTGGACGTACAGAGTGATTCACGAGAATTTACCGTCCTTTACGGAGCTTATTTCCGAAGACATTCTGAGCAAAAAATGTCATTAAACATGGGTCCTATTCTCAATATTTACAGAGTTACGTTTCGTTATTGGAACGCATTGCTGTGAACGCGTGATCTTGGTCAGCGTGCAGTCAGCAGCCAGCGCGAGCGCTACGGAAATCAAAGATAGCCGTATGCAGTTACGTAGAGCGACGAGTGCTGTTCACATGCGTGCGGCCAAGTATACTCAAGCGGACGGCGACATTTTTTAAAAAGTGTTGTAAACTCTCCAAGACTGTAAATTAGGATGCAAAATTGAACTTCAAATAATTAAGTCGGTGAAAGTGGTGTGATTTGTAATAATTGTTGTGATAAGTGCATAAGAATAATGTAATTTTCTAGTTAAAAATAAAAAAAATGTCTGTACGAAGCAACTAAGGAGTTCACAGCACAGTTTTAGCTTCATAATACTTGCCAATGAAAGAAATGATACTTCTGAATGGTTCATTCTCTATTTGTATTATTCTTTTACCTTCAAACTAAAGAAGAAACGTATTTTTTTTAAACTTCTAATTAGTGTAACTCTCAAAATATTGAGAATGGGAACTATGTTTATATGACATTTTTTTGCTCAAAATGTCTTCAGAGATATGCTCCGTAAAGGACGGTAAATCCTCGTGAATTACCCTGCATAAAACTTCTTTTCCAATCATCTATATATCTGTTTTCACGAGCATCAAATGCTATGTGAATTCACCCACATGGGATAAAGTGTGACTCCAACTCTCCGGAATCTCATTTTCTCACAGAATTTTTGTTTGAACGTGCCGGTGTTTTTATCGATTCCACTCAAATAATCCGATTTTATTGTTGGAAAATTCTTCCTAATGGAAATGTTTAAGGGTACTTCAAAATTTGCTGTAAAATTTATATAAGCGCCTTTGTGAACAAATATCTTAATAAGGATGATTTTCAATTCTCTAATGGTTTCTCTACTGAGAAATTCCACTCAATGGATTTTGATCACCAGCTTTATTCAGAAGATGGGTAGAGTATCTTCCCATTAAGAAGAGGAAATAAATTAATAAAGATTGCATTATACAAGAGGAACTTCTGAAGCAACTTTCGTTATAGATATAAATCGGATTGTAAAAATTACTTATTTTATAATTGCATGAAGATAGCTTATTTTAAAGAGCCATCTCGCTCTTGGCTTTCGTGACGCATAACGTTCCACTTTCCTTCATTTGCATACATTATTTAATATTTTATAAGGGTTTCGGTAGCATGGAGTTGTTCATTCTTCATACATAATCCTTTCAATATGCCTTATTTTCTCGAAAGTTTTTCCGTCAGATTATATATTTCTAATTCATTCCTTGTGTACTCACTTCTTTTACGATCTAATAGGGAATATCCCGAAACTGACATGAGCGAAGGAATATCATTCCTGATTATTCAATCTTTCGTTTCTGAGATCTTCCCATTGTCAAGCTTCACTGGAATAGAGTAGTATGGGGATTGCCATTGTCTTATAAAATTTTATTTATGTATCTTTTCTTGTTTTACGGCCAAGTGTCCTTTAATTCGCTTCCTGTCATCATCTGCAGTCAGAAAACAGAAAATTCCTTTCCAAACTCTCTAAAGCATTTCCTTATAAACCATTGTTTTTTATAAGTTGGACGAGTACTTCAGAAACGATGTACAAACGCACTACTAATGTACTGTATATAATAATAATAATAATAATAATAATAATAATAATAATAATAATAATAATAATAATAATAAAGCCGTAAATCCCCTGTGGGCAAGGCCTCCTGCTTGGGCAGGGGTGGCTCAAGTCTTGACCATCAGAAGAGCCGACCTGATGGTCTATTTACTTTCCTAGTTCTTTGTCCACAATTTCACTAGCACTGGTTGTTGCTCCCGCTCAAAGTTGGTTGACTGCGTCCTTCCACCGTGTTCTTTGGCGTCCTATTCTGGTCCACAGTCCTCCTAGCTGCAACTTGAACTCGTGCCCCCATCTAGTTCTCGGTCGTCCACGGTTTCTCCAGCCAATTCTTGGATCCCACAGTGTCGCCGTGTGTGCCCGTCTGGTAGGATGCATTCGTACCACGTGTCCTCCCCAGCGCCATTTCATCCTATTGACTGTGACCACGTCCTCTACGCCGCTTCGTCGTCGTACTTCTTCGTTTCTGATTCTGTCCTTCAGGCTTATTCCCAGTAGTTTCCTTTCCATTCTTCTTTGGCATCTTCCTAATTTTAATGCCTGTTTCTTGGTGAGTGACCAGGATTGCGCCCCGTACAGAAGTACAAATGCAATGCAGCTGTTGAAGAGCTGCCTCTTGTTCTGCAATTTCTGGCTCTTGTCCATTAGGATGAAGGGCTGACTCCAAAACTTTTTCCATGCTAATGCTATTCGTCTATCAATTTCTTTATCCATGCTGTTCTGAAATAATATGGTCTGGCCAAGGTACTGTAAATGTATTGCGTGACAAATTCGATTTCGCATTGTTGACGATCATCTGCCCTTCTGCGTCATTTGTCAGTAATTTGGTTTTGCTGGTGTTGATTTTTAGGCCTACTGCCATGCTTTCTTCGCACAATTCGTTTAGCATCTCTTCCAGTCGTTTCCTGGATTTGGCAAACAGAACCACATCATCAGCGAAGCGTAGAGTGGTCAGTTTTGTAGCTACTATAAACTCAACATACATTGTTTTCAAATAGGTTTTTATCATACTCCTTATCTCCGTAGGCCCACCTCCTACTCTGCTATACGCCTCGATTTATGTTTGCCCTGCTCCATTACTAGTTCTGTGAATTATTGTTAATTTCATTTATTTGAAATTTGCCATTTATGGGTAATTAAACATTCATTTGTACTGTATCTTAAATTCAGTTAGCTTGTAATTTGCTATTTAAGTCAAAAATTCTTTTACACTGCCATCACTTTAGTTAACTTGTGATCTGTGATTTATTGTACAAATTCGTTTATATTATTGTTAATTTTAATTACCTAGCGATTTGCTATTTACTTAAAAAATTATTTGTATTGTTGTCGTAAATTTTACTTAGTCTGTGATTTCCTATTTTAAACATTCAACTAAACTTCTGTAGTTAATTTTACTCAATTTGAAATTTGCTATTAATTTGTGCTTATTTTATTTTGTTTGTAATTACGATTTATCAATTAGTATATTATTGTATAATGTTGTCATTGTATTTATATTTTATGTACAAACATTGTATCTGTGTAATGGAAGATAAACTACTGTTGCTGTTGCTACTGCTAATGCTACTATTTATAGTTCTACACATCAGCTGGAATTTGTAGAGTTTATTATTAACATCTGCAGCATGTAGGAGTGCTCTCATGTCATATCTTAAATAATTAAATGCAGAAATCTTTTCTATTAGCTATATTTCCTTCTATACTATTTTACTCCTTATATATTTTCCTTTCAATGCTTGAACCTTTATCTAATTCTGGGATATTCTCAAATTGTATTCACCCATAACAACATTCAGCTGATGAGCTTCCATTTTTACATGTCTTAAATCTTCTATGATAAATAGGCATACATTTACGGTCTTACTGATAAAACTCTATATACAGACGTTTAACTGTCTTATACTTATACAATGAGTAGCTCATTTATACCTCGTGTGTAAATTCCTTACTAATAATCACTACATACGTCGCGTATAACAGTACAACTGTTACACAGCTACGTCATAGTTTCGTCATTACTTCGAGCGTATTCCGAATCTCACCGGTGAGCAATCCGATTGCATCACGGTGTTCCGAATTCCACCGATGACGTCATTGATGCTCCACCGGTGTCGCACCGGTGCCATCAACTTGCAGAGGTGGTGGCAGTCTCCATCAGCCGCCATCAGTGAATCTGATTGGTTCTTGTATAGGGCGGGAATTAGCAGAGAATAACATCGTGCGCTGTTGTGTTATGGCGGTGTGTTCTGCTTTAGTTCTGCTGTATTGTTTGTAATGAGCACAACGTAAAAACAATATGTTAATGGCTTATGAGCGAACATGTCAACGGACCAGTTATTACTACCGGTTCAAGAAATAAATTGTTTATGCTATCTTTTCTTTGAACGAGATGGCAGTACGAAAATTTCGCAAAATTTTGCTAGCGTAGCACAGTCGACAACTTGTACAGTCGCCATGACAGCCATCGATCCTTCCAGCAGTTTTGTTCCTTATTTCGCTGCAACGTGACGTCATTGATGCCACCGGAGATTCGGAATACGCTGTTCGTTACGAAAGATAACACCGTTATGCATGGATTTTGTTGTTTAGAAATAAATGAGCGTTTCTGAATTACAATTTCACACTGATTGCAAAAATTAAATCTGTTTTCGCGTACCACGTCAGAACTTTTTACAATTCAAGATTTTATGTTTTCAATATTGTTCGTAATATAGTAATATTACAGTGTGCTTGTCATTTGTTGAAAAGCCACGACAGCTTATAATTTAAACTTTATTACTTAAAATGTAAAATAATATATTTTATTATGTTTATATGTGATATTTATTAAAATCTACTGACTATATCCGCCCTTAGGTAATGTACAAAATTGTATTCTCCCTCTTAAAATGAACCGAGGTTAAGACATCCGTTGTTTATTCTTGGAGATTTTTATCTGTCTGCACCCAACATTATCTATAAACAAGAAGTTGAAATGTTTAGTGTCTTAGGTCATAAAAATTATGAAGGAAATATTTACTTTTAGAGATTGCTATTAAAACTAACAATGAATTAGAGAAATGACAGAGTGTCCCCATATTTATATTTATTTATGGAAGTACGAGGCGCATCCAGAAAGTAAGTTCCCCGATTTTTTCCCCTTGAAAGTAAACGTAATTAGCCGTGTCAATTGCGCATGCGTAACAGATCTATGACGTATCAATCATATTACAGCCGGACAGGTCCCGCCTGGTGCCAGTAGCGTGGCAGCAGTGGTCCGAAATGGAAGCTCTTATTCCTTCTCCCGCCGCCTGCGAGGTTCGGTCAGTGATAAAGTTCTTTAATGCACAAAGCATTGCGCCAATTGAAATTCATCGGCAGCTCTGTCAGGTCTATGGGCCGAACATCATGAGTAAGCAGATGGTGCGTCGCTGGTGTAGGCAGTTTTCTGAAGGTTGTCAAAGTGTCCATGATGAAGAGCGTAGTGGGCGACCGTCCCTCATCAATGATGATCGTGTTGAGCTGGTGCGGCAGTGCATCATGGAGAACCGTCGCTTTACGATTACGGGGCTGAGCAGCCATTTTCCGCAGATATCTCGATCCTTGTTGCATGAGATTGTCACTAAGTACCTGCTGTTCAAAAAAGTGTGTGCTAGGAGGGTGCCGAAAAACAATGACACCCGAACACAAAATGCAACGTTTAGGAGCAGCACTGACATTTCTGCAACGGTATCACGATGACGGCGACGAGTTCCTCGACAGGATTGTCACGGGCGATGAGACTTGGATTTCGCACTTCACACCGGAAACCAAGTAGCAGTCAATGCATTGGCGGCATAGTGGATCTTCGGTCAGGACGAAATTCAAACAGACGCTGTCGGTACGGTAAGTGATATGCACGGTGTTCTGGGACAGGAAGGGCATTCTTCTCATTGACTTCCTTCCAAGAGGTGAAACAGTGAACGCTGACCGTTACTGTGAAACACTGCGAAAATTGCGACGTACCATTCAAAACAAGAGGCGTGGAATGCTTACTGCAGGTGTTGTGCTCCTCCATGACAATGCTCGTCCACATACGGCTCGGCGCACAGCAGCTGTTTTGACGGAATTTGGCTGGGAGTTGTTTCATCAGCCACCCTACAGTCCTGATCTTGCTCCCAGCGATTTTCACGTTTTCTTGCACCTCAAGAAATTCCTGTCCTCCGGTGAGCGTTTTGGCAACGACGAAGAGCTGAAGACGTCTGTCACACTCTGGTTCCATTCACAGGCGGCAGAGTTCTACGACAGAGGGATACAAAAGTTGATCCCACGATACGACAAATGTCTCAATTCTGATGGTGGCTATGTTGAAAAATAGCTGAAACATTGCTGTACCTGTTGCCAATAAATGTTTTCCTGAAAGTGTGTGTTCTTTTTTTTTTAAATAGGGAAACTTACTTTCTGGATGCGCCTCGTAGGCCTACAATCCAGCTTATGACGCTACAGATTTCCTTACTGAGATAATAAACCTACCCCCTTTTAAAAGTTGTTTTAAAATAAGAGGTTCAGTTTTGTGTTGTTGGTTGTCGTGTAAAAGTGACGTGTGTAAATTCTCATTTTTCTGCGAGAATACAACATAATAGTGTTGTTTCATTGAAATGTCGAAACGTGGTTGTGTAAATGATCCAAATTTGTTTTGCTATATATGTGGGTCATGCACGTTAGTAAAACAGAGACAGAATATAACAGCTTTTGTAAAGAATAATTACTTTCAATATTTTGGCATTAAGTTACGAAACCAGGACAAAACCTGGTTCCCTCAAAAAGTGTGTCGCAGTTGTGTTGAGGAGTTGAAAAAATGGAAAAAGGAGATCATTTCCCTTTGGTATCCCTATGATTTGGAGGGAACCTACAAATCATGGAGACGATTGTTATTTTTTTACAGTTAAGGTAGCTGAATATACTGCTAAAAACAAGAAAGATATTCTATATCCTAACATTCCCTCTGCCATTCGGCCCGTACCTCATGGTCCTGATATTCCGTTCCGCTACCCCCTGAATCAGGTACATTGCCATCTGCATCCATTAGCACTGAAACTGAATCTCCAGTGGATCATACTTATGAACTAGACAATTCTGGTGATGATGGATGTTTTAATCAAAGTGAGCTTAATGATTTATTGAGGGATTTAAATTTGCCTAAAGAATCAGCAGAGCTGTTAGGTTCTAGGTTAAAAGAAAAAAAACGAGCAAATGCTGGGTAACTTTCGGTACTGGACCCCGGATTCATTTCACCGGCATTATCACCTTCATCTCATTCAGACGCTAAATAACCTAAGCTGTTGATAAAGCGGAGTAAAATAACTTTTTTTTTTTTTTTTTTTTTTTTTTGCTGAAGAAGAAAATTTAATGTATTGTCAAGACATCTCTGCCGTCTTAAAATTTTATAACATAAAGTATAATTTCAAAGAATGGAGGTTCTTAATAGATTCTTCTCAGAAAAGTCATAAAGGCGTTTTGCTTCATAATGAAAACATGATAGCGGACTACTGCTAGATGTTAAAAAGGGACTGCTCTGAACAACATGCGAGGAGGTCAAAGAGGAGAAAATCTGAAGTGCAATATTGAGGTAAGGTTATGAAAGTGCTTATAATTTTATTGCTTAATATTAATTAATGATTAATCAGTGGGAAATAGCAAATTGTGACCTAGTTCTTCTCACAAAAGTCTTGTTGAAAATAATTTTTATGACGTTTCACAAAGCTATAATTTCATTTCTAGTTATTCACGAATTGTCTGAAAACCTGACGTGATGGGGGGAAATGGAGATTATTTTCGAATTCAGCACAGAAAATCCGTTTAGAATTGCCTATTAGATTGAAAACAACAGAAAATAAGTTTTGAAATGCAGAACGGTGTAATAGAATATCTGAGGTTCTCTATTGCATCCGGTAGAGCGCTCTAGTGTGGCGTGTTAAGTATCGATAGTACAACTGGCTCTAATCGATTACCATACTATATTTTGGTCAAAGAGTACAAGCTACAGTAATATTATTCTAATTATTCTGTGCTCTTTGGTTTGTTCTTCTTTGGTTACTAGCCAACCATCAATATTAAATTACAGTCGATACGAACAGCTGTTAGAGGGGCGGCCATTTTTTCTCTATATACAACGCTTAAACAAGGGGTTTCGTGTATATAACTACTGCAAAGCAATTCCCATTGTATAGTTACAGGCTGTTTATACGTCCATCGCTTCTGCATGGTTTATTAGTAAAGTTTTCTGTCTCAACTCTGCATAAGTCTAGTATGAAAACTATACACGGTTTATTAGTAAGACAGTTAGGCTATAAAGTTGAGGATTCCTGCAGAACGCGTCTGTGAAGCGTGAATTGTACACTTGTCCACGAGGTATGTAATTCAGATCGGATAAAGAATATAGCCTGGAAGGTTATAGCCTACTGCGGTTCAATCCCACGGAGAGAGCTTGACAGTCTTGCCAACGTCTCAAATCATCTGCAGCTACGTGCTGACACGTTCCCCACATTGAGGCTCTACGTGCGACGGCGTCCCGACGTGTGGACAGACCACAACTGTGCCCCGACATCCACAAACTTGTATTGCAGCATTGGGTACAAATAAACGAGAAAGCTTTCTTACAAGATCCGCTAGTAAAAGTTCTGTTCTGTTTTATAATGCCTGTTGTTGAGGTTAAAGTGGTAACTTTTCAGCCTAAAACGCAGCAGATTTTTGGCGACGAAGTGAAGCAGGACGTGTGCAAAATATGTATGTATTATAGAGAGACCTACCGCCTAGTACCGACCTTGTAATAAAATTAAGCTGACACAAATGAATTTTAACTTCATTTTTTAAAAATTGGATTGCTGTGATAAAATTTATTTAATAGGGATATTCATGAATATGTTCTATTAGAACATAGTATAATACTAATAGATACACTGTAAATAATAATAATAATAATAATAATAATAATAATAATAATAATAATAATAATTAGACATTCGAACTTTCAGGGGGCAGACTGTAATTCTGACCATTATTTGGTAATTGGAGAATTACGAGAAAGACTATCAGTAGCCAAGCGAGTAGAGCAACAAGCTAATATTAGTATATTCAATATTTTGAAATTAAAGGACGAGGAAACTAAGCAACGTTATCAGGTTGAAATTTCAAATAGGTTTGCTGCTTTAGCAACTTCCGACGAAGCTGAGAAAGAGTTAGATGTTAATAGCGTGTGGGACAATATCCGAGATAATATCAAAATTGCAGCTGAGCAGAGCATAGGTTATCATGAAACTAAGAAAAAGAAACCATGGTTTGATGAAGATTGTTCCATTGCAGTAGATAGAAGGAAACAGGCAAAATTGAAATTCTTACAGGATCCAATTGAGGAGAATAGATATAATTATTTCAATGAAAGACGGGAAGCAAATCGTAAACTTAGGAATAAAAAGGAGATTACTTGAAGGAAAAACTTAAATGAGGTAGAAACAAATAGTAAGAATAGAAACATTCGAGATTTATATAAGGGTATAAAGGAATTTAAAAATGGATATCAGGCAAGGGTAAACGTGATCAAGGATGAGAATGGTGACTTGCTTGCAGATTCTCATTCAATCCTTAACAGATGGAAAAACTTGGAGTATCACTTAGAGAGAGGAACAGAGAGTGAGGGTTTTTGAGAATAAGGTTTTTAGGAAAATATTTGGGGCTAAAAGGGATGAAGTTACAGGAGAATGGAGAAAGTTACACAACGCCGAGCTGCACGAATTGTATCCTTCACATGACATAATTAGGAACATTAAATCCAGACGTTTGAGATGGGCAGGGCATGTAGCACGTATGGGCGAATCCAGAAATGCTTATACAGTGTTAGTTGGGAGGCCGGAGGGAAAAAGGCCTTTGGGAAGGCCGAGACGTAAATGGGAAGATAATATTAAAATGGATTTGAGGGAGGTGGCATATGATGTTAGAGACTGGATTAATCTTGCACAAGATAGGGACCGATGACGGGCTTATGTGAGAGCGGCAATGAACCTCTGGGTTCCTTAAAAGCCAGTAAGTAAGTAAGTATTCTGCCATATATATAACCATTAAACATTCAGAAACTTGTAACAGCTATATTTGTTACAGAGAATTGTTTGAAAAATATTTCCTTATTTTATTCTTAAATTGGTTTGATATCTGACAGTCTCCGACATTATTCGGTAGGGAATCCCAAAGCCGAGGAACAGCCACAGTGAAGGAAGATGAATATGAGGATGTTCGGTGAGAGGGAATGGATAATATTGAGGAGTGTTGTGATCGTGTGTCCAGATTATGATGGGTGGATAAATTTTGAAAACGCAAGATAGACAGAAGTGGAGAAATGCAATATGTGAAGAGAAGGGAAAGGCAGTGGTTTTTTCTACGATCTTCTAGTCGGAGCCAGGTCAACATTTCGAGGGAAAGTGTTAAGTGATCCTCCCTTAAGAAAATTCTTCGTACACCACTGAAGTGGAGGATTATTTTCCTTCCGCAGAAACTTAGTAAGCCATAATAATTGTTCTATGTTGTCTCAAACGATGGTCTTGGAACACGTTATTTGACCAGGAATTCCAGTTTCTTTTGAATCTGCAGTATTGGTTGAGAAAGAGAATATACCTATGTTCATTCATTCATTTAGTGTTCTGCCCAAGGGCAAGTCTTTCACTGCAAACTCAGCTTTCTCCAGACTTTCCTATTAATTTTATACGTAATTTCAGAGCCCAATGCCCGTAGCGATGGAAGGTGGAGTAATTGAGCATGGTCACACAAATGACATTGATTCATGGCCTAACTTCTAATAACACTGACATTCAACTGTGGATCATAGTGATGTTAAAGTAATTGTTTGAAATTTTAAATGAAGTGTCTTTCCTAAGAATGAATGGTATGATTTGGCGAGTTACAATTTTGTGCAATCACTTTTTCAAGATATCGAAAGAAAGTTTGGATCGCCTAAACCAGCCGTGGCGAGAACGTGACTCACGAGACATTGTGGCTCGTAATGATAGCTATGCATTCTCTTGCTTCTAACCTCCCCCAACCCCCACCCTCTCACTCACTGGAGTCAAACTCCGTTCCATTTGTATTTGTCTCTGACTTGCGAGTGGCATATGTCTCTCTCGAAACCATGTACCTCTACAAAGACGAAAGTTTCAAGTAGGATGGGAGGATGTATTTTTTTGCTGTCAATATGATGAAAATATTAAATGTATCATTTGTTCACAAGTATTACTAGGAAAACAGTTGTATAACATAAAACGGCATTATACTACATGCTACTCATGAAACATCATCATCATCATCATCATCATCATCATCATCATCATCATCATCATCATCATCATCATCATCATCAATGTACGTCGACCCTTTTTCAGCAGATGTACCAATAATGCGGTTAGCTCTCAATTTGAACTCACTTATTTACTATGTGATGTTAAATGAAAGCTAGATGTAAGGACCTGACAAATATTGACCTTTCAAATCTTTACCAAAAAAATAAATATCCGTAGCTTCGTTCTTTCCGCTTGCTCTGTTGAAACCATGTTCGCTATAACTTACGTTTGTGAAAAATTATTTTCAACAATGAAAATAGTAAAACCAAAGTTAGATCACGACTGACAGACAAATAGCTTCGTGATCAACTACGACTGGCAGTAAGTGACATTAATTCCTGATTTTGAAACTTTGTCGCAGAGATATTGTGAAGACAGTTAATTTTAGGTTGTGATATTGTTAATTTATTGTTCATTTCTTTCTTCATTACAGGTACTAAACATTAGTTTGTAGCCTTGTACTGTATAAAATTATATTTAAGTGCTTGACGTAAGGAAAATGAAAATCTGTTAATAAGTCAGACAGTTGCTTCACTTCCCCTTCGGATGTCCGCCTCCCTCCATAGATGCTATGCACGCTGCAGGTTACACAGTGGCTCGGCGAACGATTACATTTTTACCACGGCTGGCCTAGACCATAGATTATGAAGAGCAACACTAATTTTTTATATTTCAGACTCTGTGTACAAATAAGAGAGATGTAACTGTATAATAGGAAACTTACGTTCTGCGCCAATGAAAAGATTAAATATTCAAGTCAGAAGCTATTGTATAAAACAAAGGAATGTGATTTATTTTGCACAGAAGAAATAATTTGTTTCGTAATAATTTATGACAGGGAATTAATGTCAGTCTTACAGTGTTCTTAAAGAGAAAGGTTGCTATTGTAAAGTTTGACATTGATTCCTCTTTTCATAATTTGTTAAGTGAATTGCCTTTTCAATTGGGACGCATCATTACATCATAAGCACCCAAGTAACAGACGCAAGTTAAGCTGATTATGGCCTTGCATTCTGGTATTAAAGTCATTAAATTTGCATTCAATTCTCCTCATTACAACTTCACATCTTATATTTACAGCACTGAAGTCTTGGCCTCAAGAACTACTGCCGTAATTACATAGAGACGAAGTGTTACAAATATGAAATAGGAGTAAAAATATGAAATAATGTGATATACGAATTGAGACGTGTTGCATTCTAGCGAAAGCCTTCCAAATTACTACACACCGATACCACAGTCGTCTATATACAGTCACGAAGCTTGAGTTTTGAGGGTGCTAGAAACAATAGACTGTGACGGTACTATTTTGCATTGCCTGTAATGAGGCGATATTAGCGATCCTAGTGGTGAGCAATTATCTAATGTTTGCATATTTACTACGTATTGAGCTTCGCGACTGTATATATTAGACTGTGCCGATACTCTCTTTCGCAGGAATGTGTTAATTTGCAGTTAGAAGCTGAACTGTTGAAACGTTCATCATTATTGCGTTTTTGAGGAAAGTAAAAACTTTGGAGGTAAGTTCTTTCACTGAACATTCATTATTCTTTCTCAAGTTAGAAATATTAATAATATATATTCTTGAAGAGAAATAATCTACGTTAGACCATGATCATAGGAAAAAAAGAAGGTAAACATGCGAATTCTAAATGAGACAGTAGAGCAAGTGGAGAGCTTCAAATACTTGGGGTGTACTATAAGCAGTAACATGAGCTGCTGCCAGGAAGTCAAATGGAGAATAGCAATGGCAAAGGAAGATTTTAATAGAAAAAGGAACATCTTCAGTGAACCTCCGGAAAAATAACTAAGGAAGAGAATAGTGAAGTCCTTTGTGTGGGGTGTGGCATTTTATAGGGCAGAAACATGGACACTACGACGAAGTGAAGAGAAATGACTAGAAGCATTTCAAATGTGGATATGGAGAAGGATAGAGTTTGTCAAATGGACAGACAGAATTAGAAACGAAGCTGTGTTGCAAAGAGTGGGTGAAGAAAGAATGATGGTGAAACTGATCAGAAAGAGGAAAAGGAATTTGCTGGGTCACTTACTGAGAAGAAACTGCCTTCTGAAGGATGCACTGAAAGGAATGGTGAACGGGAGAAGAGTTCGGATCAGAAGAAGATAACAGATGATAGACGACATTAAGATATATAGATAATATGAGGACACAAAGAGGAAGGCAGAAAATAAGAAAGACTGGAGAAGGCTGGGTTTGCAATGGAAGACCTGCCCTTGGAGAGAACACTATGAATGAATGAATATAACAATGTATGTTTAATTGATTTCGTTTTTAAATTATGACATGTTTTGAAGTTACCACTTACAACATCAATGTGTCACAAATCTGAAATACTAGTATTATTAGTATTCCATCTTTATACAATGGCTTTCTGTTTCGTTACTAGTGTTGGCGCCTGTAGGAGGAGGGAAAACCTCACCTTCCAACAAACTTAGAAAACAGTGGAATGAAAAGCCAATGCAAGAAGCCATAAAACAAGTTAGACAAAAGACATGAGAGACGATTCATCTGGATTCAGTATTACGGTTTGGAACGACGATGCTGAATATTTGTTCTGTGCTTTTCTTAGTGTAGGCCATTTTGATTTTACAATTCATTTTTATATTTCAATATGTCTAGTGAATTATTAAATAACTATATAATAAATTTTCAATCTTAAGACATATCAACTTGCAAATGTTTATTTGCTATTTAATAAGATATATGAACGTTTTCGCCGTTTGGGGCATCTTCAGATATAACAAAAATATATAATCTGAACCTATAATAATAATAAATTATGCAAATAATAAGAATAAAGAACAATGTATGCATGCAATGCATGAGATTCATGAGCTTTATGTAAAATGTGAAATAATACAGGATAATTGTTGATATAATCTTTAGATTTGGAATTGAATTGGACGGATATTTTATATATATAGCTCATGTTACAAATAAAATATACAATTATGATTAAAATTTGTCAATAATGTTAAAATTTTATAAAGATGATTGATAAAATAGATTTTAAGAATAGTCATTAGTTGAGGATTGTCGTAGGGTATACGATAATTTGCGTAGATGATGTTCGTGTGTTATGTATGTATTTCATCTGAAAATTGAGATAGAGAAATAATAATAAGTGCAAAATATATGCAAGTTGTTATGTAGAGACCCAGATAATTATTATAAGACTACTTACTGAAAAACGTTCTCTAATGAACTAAATGTTATTTTATGTCGGAGATTACTGTTCCAATTTATTATCTGACTTGATGACATCTTATTGATTATAAATGACTGTTACGTGCAATCAGATTTGTTGAGATATTATTTGAAATGAATGCTCGTTGGTTATGGATGTCGTAGAGAATACGATGATTTTCGTAGCAGATAAATCGTAAGTTAAGTATGAATTTCAATCATTCACTGAAAGTTAAGTAGAGAAAATCAACATTATAAATTCGTAATAATTAGATGAGCTATATTGCCAAATATATGCAAGTGATTTAAGGCAGCGATAATAATTATTATAAGATTACTTACAGAAATCGTTCGCTTATGAAATGTTGTTTGACGTTGGTGACTACTCTGATTTGATGACATCCTATTGATTATAGCTGTTACGCGTCATCACATTTCTGAAGTATATAAATGAAGATATTATATAAATAAATAAATGAAAATATGAATTATTAATTTGTTTTACATAATTGTATATTTTATTTGTAACATGAGCTATAGGCCTATGTATAAAATATCCATCCAATTCAATTTCAAATCTAAAGATTATATCAACAATTATCCTGTAATATTTCACATTTTACATAAAGCTCATGAATCTCATGCATTGCACACATACATTGTTCTTTAATCTTGTGATTTGCATAATTTATTATTATTATAGGTTCAGATTATATGTTTTTGTTATATCTGAAGATGCTCCAAACGGCGAAAACGTTCATATATCTTATTAAATAGCAAATAAACATTTGCAAGTTAATATGTCTTAAGATTGAAAATTTATTATATACTTATTTAACATTTTGATTTTGCCATTTTGTTAATCTTGTAAGTTGTTAATAGTATTACATTTTTTTTTATGAAGGAAATATATTTTACTTTAAGCAAATTATTTCTTCAACTATTTTACATCTTACTAACTTCTGAGTCCGGTGTACCATTCACAGGGATATTCATCAATAAACAGGACGATACTTCATGTTCAGTATTCAAAGCACGTACCCAGGCAGGTTCCAAAACGGAAAAACAAAATGGTACCGTAGTCGATATTTGTAACACTTCCTCTATATAGTGCTTAGTAACTAGAATAATAAAACACGAATTTATTAGAATATTACGTAGTATTTTACATATAATGCCATTATGCAATCCAGCTCTTAAATTCTTATCAGAATTCATCTTCCTTACAACGACCTAATTTACTGTCAGAAAAACTAGCTACTTAAATTATATGAAATCCATGTCGCTATATCTCATGATAATCAAAGGCCGACGAGCCGAAAGAAGGGTCACGTCTACGTACCTCGGCACAGGTAAACGATCATTCAATTAGTATCGGGGTAATGATCCCTCGAGTCGTCATAACTGGCCTACGAAATCAGATTTCACTCCTCACTGTAACTATCCAAATCTATTACGATACTGGGTAGACACATGTCTCTTTCACAGACCGAAATTTCACAAGGAAATTCTTCTCTCATGAAGACTCGCTAGACCAAAGTAGACGTAAGACTATACAGCTAAGACATGGGACACTGAAAGTACAGGATCCTCGGCATATGACGCTTCCCTCACATCGTCAACTCAATAGTATTTTCTTTAACAAGCCTCGCACAGTTACCGCGATTTCGGCCGCCGCTTCTACGGTAGTAGCTTTAGTTTCTAAAACTTGTTTAGTGGATAAAACTTTAAAAGAAGCTTAAAAATAATAGTATTTTACTATGTCTCTATAACTAATTTCAATAACAGTATTTTACTACGTATATAATATTAACTGCAATAATAGTCTTTTATTACGTTCTATTATTATTTTCAATATTAATATTTTACTACGTAGGCCTATATAATATTAACTGCAATAATAGTCTTTTATTACGTATCTATAATTAATTTAAATAATAGTTTTTTACTACGTATCTATTATTATTTTCAATAGTATTTTACTACGTAGGCCTATATAATATTAACTGCAATAATAGTCTTTTATTACGTATCTATAATTAATTTCAATAATAGGCTTTTACTTACTTACTTACATACTTACTCTTGGCTTTTAAGGAACCCGGAGGTTCATTGCCGCCCTCACATAAGCCCGCCATAGGTCCCTATCCTAGCAAGATTAATTCAGTCACTACAATCATATCCCGCCTCCTCAAATCCATTTTAATATTATCTTCCCATTTACGTCTCGGCCTCCCCAAAGGTATTTTGCCCTCCGGCCTCCCAACTAACACTCTATATGCATTTCTGGATTCGCCCATACGTGCTATATGTCCTGCCCATCTCAAACGTCTGGATTTTATGGTCCTAATTATGTCAGGTTAAGTATACAATGCCTGCAGCTCTGTGTTGTGTAACTTTCTCCATTCTCCTGTAACTTTATCCCTCTTAGCCCCAAATATTTTCCTAAGAGCCTTATTCTCAAACACCCTTAATCTCTATTCCTCTCTCAAAGTGAGAGTCCAAGTTTCACAACAATACAGAACAACCGGTAAAATAACTGTTTTATAAATTCTAACTTTAAGATTTTTTGACAGAAGACTAGATGACAAAAGCTTCTCAACCGAATAATAACAGGCATTTCCCATATTTATTCTGCGTTTAATTTCTTCCCGAGTGTCATTTAGATTTGTTACTGTTGCTCCAAGATATTTGAATTTTTCCACCTCTTCGAAGGATAAATAGTCTTTTACTACGTATCTATTAATATTTTCAATAGTAATATTTTACTACGTAGGCCTATATAATATTAACTGCAATAACAGCCTTTTATTACATATCTATAATTAATTTCATTAATAGTCTTTCACTACGTATCTATTATTATTTTCAATAGTAGTATTTTACTACGTAGGCCTATATAATATTAACTGAATAATAGTATTTTATTACGTATCTACAATTCATTTCAATAGTAGTCTTTTACTACGTATATATTATTTTCAATAGCAGTATTTTATTACGTAGTTCTATATAATATTAACTGCAATAATAGTCTTTTATTACGCATCTATAATTCATTTCAATAATAGTCTTTTACTACGTAGCTGTTACTAATTTCAGTAGTATTTTACTAAGTATCTATTATTCATTTCAATAATACTATTTTACTACGTATCTATTATTCAGTACAATAATAATCTTTTACTGCGTAGGCCTATCTAAGATTTATTTCAATAATAGCCTTTTACTTCATATCTATTATTCATTTCAATAAGTCTTTTACTACGTATCTATTATTAATTCAATAATAGTACAGCGGGTGATCAAATTATCAGGGACACTTGGTAAAAGTAGGAATTTCATCTTCAAATTCACATAAAACACAAGTAATTTGGATTTTCTCAACTGGAAAAGCTTTATTGCTCTAAATAGTGTTTTATAAACAATATTAATACATATTTAATTGTGTGATAATGAATATGGAATGAAATAAACAAGAAAACTAATATCTTGTCACACATCCCTTTGCAGCAATTACAGTTTTAACTCTCTTTGGCATACTATAAATGCATTGGATACAATTTTTTTTAATTTCTTGGCCGTGATGCCACACATTGATCAGTTTTTCTATTGAAGATTGTTTATTTGTAGTAATTTCTGAATGAACGTGCCTCTTTATGAGCTCCCAAATATTTTCAATCAGATTAAGGTCCGAAGAGTTACCAGGCCAATTCAGAAGCCTAATTTTGTTGTCAGACAGGAATTTGGTCACCTTATTTGCCTTGTGACAGGACGCAGATTCGTTCATGAACACAAAATCGCCATCTGGAAACCATTCACGGACTCATGAAAGAAGCCGTTCCTTCAGAACCTTTATGTATTGATATTGTCTCGTCATTCCTTGATCAAAATACAGGCGACCAGTTCCATGACCACTAATCACAGACCACACCATGATGCTTAGAGGATGTTTAACAGTCTTCATAATACAGTCATTTTACTGTACTTTTCACCTTTACGCCTTCTAACGAACACAGATATGTCAGCAAGTATCTGTATGGTAGATTCATCAGAAAAAAGAAGTCAACAGAACGTAAAACACATTTGCACAAAGTAAAATTGTGACAAACAAAGAAATCATATGAATGACACACAACTCACTTTTTCCAATCATCCACAGTCCAAGATTGATGCTGCTTTGCCTATGAGAGATGCTTCTTCACCATGTATGGTTTCAGGAATGGTTTCTTGGTTGGAGTGCAACATGAAAACCCTAACTCTTTGATCCTCCGACGGGTTGTTATAGAAGATATGTTGATTCCAGCATCTATTATTGGTGCCTTTCTATGTAGAAGACTGTTAAACATCCTCTAAGCCTCATGGTGTGGTCTGTGATTAGTGGTCATGGAACTGGTCGCCTGTATTTTCTTCAAGGAATGATGACACAATATCAATACATAAAGGTTCTGAAGGAACGGCTTCTTTCACAAGTCCGTGAATGGTTTCCAGATGGCGATTTTGTGTTCATGAACGAATCTGCGTCCTGTCACGAGGCAAATAAGGTGACCAAATTCCTGTCTGACAACAAAATTAGGCTTTTGAATTGGCCTGGTAACTCTCCAGTCCTTAATCTGATTGAAAATATTTGGGAGCTAATGAAGAGGCACGTTCATTCAGAAATTACTACAAATAAACAATCTTTAATAGAAAAACTGATCAATGTGTGGCATCACGGCCAAGAAATAAAAAAATGTATCCAATGCATTTATAGTATGCCAAATAGAGTTAAAACTGTAATTGCTACAAAGGGATGTGTGACAAAATATTAGTTTTCTTGTTTATTTCATTCCATATTCATTATCACACAATTAAATATGTACGGTATTAATATTGTTTATAAAACACTACTTAGAGTAATAAAGCTTTTCCAGTTGAGAAAATCCAAATTACTTGTGTTTTATGTGAATTTGAAGATGAAATTCCTACTTTTACCAAGTGTCCCTAATAATTTGATCACCCACTGTATTTTAATATTTATCTATTATTCATTTCAATAATAGTCTTTTACTAGTTATGTATTAACTTCAATAGTACTCTTTTACTACGTATCTGTTATTATTATTATTATTATTATTATTATTATTATTATTATTATTATACAAAAAATAAATTCCACTTGTAATGAATTATGATGCTGTTGATGATGAATTGTTGAAAGTTAGAGGGAAACCGGGGTACCGAGGAAAACCCCGTATGTTGTCAGGATGGGACACTTAGTCAACTTGGCTGTGTGTTCTGCAAATATAGAAATCGCCACTTTACACCCGTTACAATGGAGTTCTAATGAGACGCCTGTAGTATTACGTAATGTTGGTAACGAAACTTTGTCGCTTATCGTCCATATCGATGTGTTATATTACCGACTATAAAGCGTGGATGAAATTTTATGGATAGGTACTGAAATTTGTGAAGCTGCATAAGGTTTATTATTTATTCCTTTTTATTGCTTTATTACCTAACAGCATCTCTGCACAACTTTGTCTATTGCTATACGAGCTGCTAATCTCATTGTCATGCAATTTCCTTCAATCTCTCGTCGCTTCAGATGCAAATCACGTCTCTAGTGCATCTTCGTTATGAACTACAGCTAGTTTCGCTGTCATATCGCTAAACAAAAATAAATCAAACATAAAATAAACTTTTCATTTTGTATAAGAAAATAGCAAGTAAGGGAAAGAAAATGTATTACAACCACAAAAAAAGGAAAGAAACTTCCGTCGCTGTATCTTCATCGCTAACTAAAGTTAGAGGCAACGTCTCATCATTTCTTTAGTGAAGAGTATTGTGAGGGAAAGTTTGCTGTTACAAGGATACTGTTCCCCAGAGCCTTCAAAACTTTGAGGGTGAGAAAAGTGTGGCTAAGTAGTGATATGGACTTACTAAGTTCACTCCCCTCCCAATTCTCAATTCCCTCCCTCCCTCCCTCCACCCAAGAAGATTGAAGAAAAGTCTTGTGAAGGCTGTATTATTTCATCTCAACAAATCATTGATGCTCAACTTAGAAATAAGTAAGATCAAACACTTTGGATGAGAAAGAAACGAGATGAGATTTCTTTTCTTATGGAGGGAGGGAATGCAATGAATAGAACAGCATGTACTAATTAGGATTGTAATCATTTGCCTTTATTTCATTCGTTTCTTTTCTCTTTCAGTTCTCCGCGCCCCTTTTAAGGGAATCGTCGATTTGACTATTTGGAGAATGGAATTGCTCTCTCCTTGGATTTCCTGCAGTACATAGAGAAAGGGGGAGTATTTGTATAAGCGAATTACAATTTTCTTTAACTAAGAGGAGAAAAATAAGGATTCACTGGACTATATCCATGACTTTACAGATATCTTTGATCACTCCAATTCAAAGTATGGCTTATAAAAAGAAGTGAAAGTTTCTTATATTCTGCTTCCTCTTTATCACTCCTTTACGCAGACAGCTATTGTTAAAGCGTCTTTTGATAAAAGAAATGTTCTTCTGCAGAGAGAACCGAGAAGATTGAAATCATTGCGTTTTATATTAACTTGTAACTATGAACACATTCGTTTCATTATATTATTTTAAGTGTCTAGAAAATTTAATTTCCGGAGTTTCTGGCGATGAAAAAAGGCAAAGCTTTTGTAGTTAAATATTTCGTAGTTGAATATTATATGATAAGAGTATATGTGAGTTATCCTTATTTACACTGCACCAATTTCTTCAATATATCTCATGAATTAATTATTTTATCCATCTGTCGCCCATCACAAGTTTCGTAGGCATATCACAGTAGCAGTACGACTCTGTCAAACTTTATAGAAAATATTTAACCGATGCAGTGGCGGCTCCCGCATATTTGTTAAGAGGAGGAAAGAAGTTAACTGCACAAAATGACACCTTCTTGAATGAAACATGCTACAAATTAGCCTACATGCATACATGTAAGACCAGATAGTGTTTGGGTTGTCTTCCCTTTTGTATAGCAATAATCTGTTCTTGTAAACTGAGTTTCCTAAACAACTGTCCAAAATATAATATGTTTTCACTTCCATTCATTGTTGAATAATTGCACAAATTGACAGTTACAAGGAAATTCACAACCTCGCAGCATTTTTGCGAAAACTACAGCATCACACGTGTTGGAAGAGACCAGCTACTAACACGTAAGCAGAACCGTTTTACGGAAGTGGGAATGGAAAATAATCTGTTAGAAAAGCGAGAACACTGCACCCAACCACGTGGTCTGTGTTGCCACATGTACATTTTACATATTCAGTATCACATGCTTTTGAAGAATGTCAGTTCTTGTAAAGTCATACTTTCATTATTTTTCAAAGCTGCCCTTGGCCGATTAATTTTTTATGTTAAATAATGTAGTATGGAGTACTTTCAATTTCAAATATATTTGTACAAAACTGACAACTTGGATGTTGTCCTGTCTAGTAGACAATGAATGGAAGTGAATTTCAGTGGTCAAAATGATCTACGATACTAACGTAGAACTACTTCCTCTTTGTTTTATACAAACCCGACTTTAACTTTCAAATATCCTCGA
The DNA here is from genome assembly GCA_025594305.2 of Periplaneta americana. Lineage (NCBI taxonomy): Eukaryota > Metazoa > Arthropoda > Insecta > Blattodea > Blattidae > Periplaneta > Periplaneta americana. The sequence continues at coordinate 46,404,278 of JAJSOF020000033.1, read as the reverse complement.
AAGTTTCAAATTATGAATAGTACCCTATACATATAAAGTGCAATGAATAATATATTTTCATTTATAATTTTAAAAAAGTTTATATGATGTCTTATAACTTTGCGTTAAAACTGTTTTTATTGTGCCTTCTCCAAGATGTGTTAGTCTGGTTGAATGTAGCATCGTTAAATGGCAGCGGTAGCGAGCTTGCTGCACGGCCAGTCGGTTTCTATTTTCCGCCCATGAGCTGATTCAGAGGAGGATCTCCTCCCTCTCCGTTCATTTACTTGCTTTAAAACTCTGCTTCTTTGTCTGGCCGCTAGTGCGCTGTTGTCTATGTATGTTAACTGCAGTAAAGGAGGAAAGGATAGGTTTTCCTCCACACAAACAATCTCGCATCCTTCTCACAGTTTTCTACAGCATGAGCGGGGGTCGTTTAAAACTCGATCAACCAAGGTTTATTTATAGCTGTGAACTTAAAAATTATCGAATCTTCCTCGAATTTTAAGGCACATATTTTATTTCGTATTTACTTTCAGAAGAAGAAAAATGCGAGGAGGACGTTCCTCCCTTCCCTCCCCCGAGGAACCGCCACTGAACCGATGTCTGGTAGAATGGTGGAAGCAGAAAATGAAATATTCCAAAACAAGTAAGCCCCAAATGCGTCTTTATGAAACTCTATTTTCCCTTAGAATAATTAGACACTATTGTAATTTGAAACGCGAATGTGAAAAGCTGATGACCTAGCATTCCATATAACGAACTGTATAAATAATTCTGAGCAGACTACTTTAGAGTGGATCGGGGGAAGATGCCTGACTTTTTCTTTATTTGAAAATTTAAGATACTGTTCATTTACTTTTGAATTTCATATTGAAATATCAAAGTCTGGAAGGTATTCTGAAACTATAGTTTTGGTACAAAACAGAAAACATTAATTACCTTCTTTATAGATACAGGTTTTCTTCTTACTTGCACTGTAGGCATCTTTCCCCGATAGTCGGGTAAGATGGCAAATGCAATTAGCACATTTACTGATATATGTATTTTACCTGAACTTGGTTTGATACATGTATATAACAAAATTGACTTAATCTAAAGCTCATGGACACTTTCCCACTCGTTTAACACCACTTAGTAACACAGTCATTGCACAGATTTTATTGCCGTGTGGAAGACTCGTGAAATCACTTCTTGCACACAATTAATTCAATCCAGTACATTTTTTTGTCATCATTCTTTTTAGGAGTCGTTTAAGGGTACGGTAAGAAATCTCGTATGCTTGCGATGCTCTAAAACAGTTCATATCCTCTGTTATAACATGTTCCATCGCAAGTTGAAGACTGTCCTCAATCCACTGACTTCTATCAGAGAATCTTACGTAATATTTACACATTCCCTGCAAAAAAAAAAAAAAAACTCTTGCAACAAGGTACCATCTTACCCCGAAAAAAGTGATCATCTTCCCCAAGCATCGGAGTAAGATAAGGGGGCAGAAACATGGAAATGACGACGAAGTGAAGAGAAGCGAATAGAAGCATTTTAAATGTGGGTATGGAGAAGAATGGAATATGTGAAGTGTACAGAGAGAATAAGAAATGAAGCTGTGTTGGAAAGAGTGGGTGAAGAAAGAATGATATTGAAACTGATCAGGAAGAGTGAAAGAAATTGGTTGGGGCACTGGCGGAGAAGAAACTGTCTACAGAAGGATGCACAGGAAGAAATGGAACGGAAGAAGAATTCGGGACAGAAGAAGATATCAGATGATAGTCGACATTAAGATATATGGATCATAGGCTATGAGAAAGGCAGAAAATAGGAAAGATTTTAGAAAGCTGGGTTTGCAGTGAAAGACCTGCCTTTGGGCAGAACACTAAATGAATGAATACATCGGCCTGAGTGGCGCAGTCGGTATAGTTCTGGCCTTCTATGCTCGAGGTTCCGGGTTCGATCCCGACCTAAGTCGAGGGTATTTAAGTGTTCTTAAATTCAATAGGCTCATGTCAGTAGATTTATTGGGATGTAAAGGAACTCCTGCGGGAAAAAATTCGAGCACACCGGCAATACTGATATAGCCTCGGCAGTTGCGAGCGTTGTTAAATAAAACATATGTGTATGTATATATATATATATATATATATATATATATCCGTCGGCCCGTCCATACGTCCATCTATCCATTTATTGATCCATCTATGCATGTATCTAACGTGTTATGAACTATGCTACTAGGAACTATTTTTATTGGCAGGGCTGAATTTCTTCAGTTACACTCAAGTGTACCTTTAAGATGAAACACCCAACAATTATTGTAAATTCTTTGCCAGAGAGCGATGCTCTCACAAGCAAAAATTCTCATGTGGGAAGATAAAAAAGTTATTTATTTATTTCACCGTGTTAATAATGTCAAAATAAATGCTTATACAAATTTTGGCCACTCGACCGCAATTATGAGAGCCTTAAAAATAAGTTTTGTTTGGGCCGTTTACGAAAAAGAAAACACAATTTGATTGGAAAAATTTATTGGAACAGACACAGCAATTGTTGAGCTATTTTTCACCATATTCCTCACCGGAATTGAGACATTTGTCATACCATGGGATCGACAGAGAGGTGCAGATGGCTGTGAAACTCTGATTCCGATCCCAGGCGGCAGACATCTACGGCACAAGGATACAAAAATTGATCTCATGGTGTAACAAATGTCCCAGTTCTGGTGGGGGATATGTTGACAAATTGAGCAATAATTGCTGTATCTGTTTCAATAAATCTTTCCGTGCAATTGTGCTATTTTTCTGTAATCGGCCCCAGGGAAAATCACTTTCTGAATGGCCTCGTAATTGCGGTAGAGTGGCCAAATTTTGTATAAGCAGTTATTTTGACATCATTAACATGATAGAAGAAAAAAATTATCCTTTTTATCTGCCCCCCATCAAAATATTGCTTGTCAGTGCACAATGAGAGTTGGTCCATTACGTAGCAGTACGCTGATTTTTACTAATAGAGCAATGGTGGGAAACAGCGGTGATGGGAGTACTGCGCGAAGACTTTCACCTAACGAAAACCACTTTCCACTACAAAATCCACATGGACGCGTCTAGATTCCAACCCGTGTTACCAGCACAGAAATCAGACGATCTAATTGTTTCATGGACTTCATGCCTGGTAAGAATATCGATGGTGTTGAACAGCAACCTCGTCAAAGAAATGAACAGAATGAGATTCCACTTGGTCCCTATCAAAAAAGTCTTCTGGAATCTTCTTGAAGCACATTTTATGCCAAGACAGGGATAGAAACTTTACAGGGAGAGATTTAAATATCCTCTTATGTCAGATATTTGTTCGTTATCAAGATATTAAAAGACTTTCGTCCGAGATCGTGCGTATTTGCTTGGTTTCCGCACAAAAGCAATCCGCGGAAAGTCTAAAATTCCACATTTAGTATTCCCAACCTAACAAACATAACAATTTCCCTCTTCTTACCGCTTAAGTGACATATTGATTTTACTGCTTTAGGCTTCTAACATATTATTTTTAGAGACGTTCAATATAGTAATAATTATAAATTGGAAACTTACCACTGCAATTTCACCTAAATTGCACTGTTAATTATCAATATTCATGCAAAAAAGTTTCACAATTGAAAAAAACTGGTGGTGGTGCTCCAGTGACTCTGAATAACTGTACAAATGTAACAATTAATTTCAATGTGCAGAACTAGATGTCAAAGATATTTTCCATTTCTAAACATCTCCTTGACAGGCAAAATTAAACTTGCCGATGTTATTACTTCACTATGTTATATAAATAACATTGTTAAAATATTAAAATGAAAAATAAATCATTACACAACCTTACCATTTCTTTCAAGTTCGCATTTATAGACTGGGGGGAAAAAAAGACAGACGTATATCACGGCCAGCTGGAGTATAGTAAACACAGAAAACATTTTAAAGCAACAATGTTGAAGATAGATATTTTTGTTTTGCAAATTTGCCGTCATAGAACAGAAACCAAGATGGAGATTTCATTGCAACTAATTAGAAATTCCTCTTTCAGGTATGTAATAAACGAACTTCGCACAAAATAATGTACGATACACGAGCGGTATGTTTTCTTTCAATTCTCGGAAATGAAAAAAGCTCAACTACGTTTCGCTTTTTCAGACTTTTCCTCGAACATGAAAACTTCAACATACCGCTCTTGTAACACATATTACTATTTCGCTCTCTTGTAAAATTGAAAGGTTCAGAGCCATAGTGGGCCAAGCACCATTTATTAAAAACGGAGAAAGCAAGGATTAAAGTTAAGTTAATACCATAGTTTAATGAAGATTGACATATCATTTAGTTTTAATGTGTATACTTTATATTACTTACTATATGTTTCCATTGAATTATGGTAATAAGTTCATTTTATCCCTTGTTTTCTACGGTTTTAGCAAATGGCACTTGGCCCACTATGGTTCTGAACCCTTCAATTTAATATTTTGATATAGGCCTACGAAGTTGCCGTTCAACACCACCGATATAATAATTAGGCTACTTTAGGTAGGCCTATATACTGAGATATTATTATGTATACGGTAGCCTTTGTTTTACATGCCACATCTTGGAACAAAGAACAGGATAAATCGATTATACTAAATTAAAAGGGATATTTTCGTTTCCTCTCATCCTTCATAAATCCATTAGCTTATATTTTATATGCCCTTAGAACATACTTTCAATAACAATGACCGTTATAAAAATATCCAGTATCACATTGCGAAACGCATCGACATGTTTGTTATTCGCTACGTAATACTTTCAATGGCTCATATTCCCCATAGACGTCTCTCTTATTTTAAGTAATGTAGGCGGGAGTAGATGTAGCAAGAAGGCTTTGTTTTTATCAAGAATTTACGAACAAAGATTTCCATAGAAAGGGACAGAGGCATAGAATATACAGACAAATGTAGCTACACTCAAGAGAAAAGTACAAAGCAGTGGTGGAGGATAATAGAAGGTATCTTTGAATGAGAGGTACAAAAATAGAGAAAAGAGGAGAAGAGAAAAAAAAGCCGAACCTAATTACAAAAGCCATTAGTTTGGGAGTAGTCTGGATGGGGCTGTTGTTTTTGCGAATATAAGGCAGACGATCACCATCGGAAAGCTATCTGTTCCAGTGTTACGTTTTACGTTATTAAGCTCTCTTTTTTGGGACAAACTCTATGGGCTGTTGTGAAAAGAAGCGTGAAAATTGCCAATGTGTAAGCCTGTTCTAAAATACTGTGTATGTGCTTTCATATACGTCAGCTTAAAGTTGAAATATATGCGAATTTTTCGCGCTCGAATTAATAAAGAAATATGTTGCTTGTTCAAGCGCAGAAGTTTCGTATCTTTGTAGTTTTAATACGTAAATTCTTACATTCCTTAAAAGGAACGGAATGTTATTCCTTAAAGCAATCTTTCTTACATTGTAAATAATTGATTAAATGGCGATCTTACTCGTGTTAATTACGTAAGCATGTGCGGCTTACAGCTGTTTCGGTGTTACTTGACACCATCCTCAGAGCCTCCTAGATCTCGGCGCTATCTCAACTTCGCTGCCTCTTGTGTGGGTGCGTTCGTGTGATGAAGAGTTGTGTCAAATAGTGTGTGTGTTCTGAAATTGATCTGTGTGTTGAGAATTTGATTAGGCTGTGTTTCAGTATGTCTGTATATTTCATATTGTTGTTGTGTGTTGAGTTTTTGGTTTTGGGTTATATGTGTAGGATTTCCATGTCTGTCTTTATGTTACTGTATGTGTGGTTAGCATTAGTTATGTGTTCGGCATATATAGATGTATTGTGTCCCCTAGTTGTTGCTTTAATGTGTTCTTTGTATCGAGTTTGGAATGATCTGCCTGTCTATCCTGTGCCAAAGGCGTTCCATGTGTGCAGTTCAGCTCAGTCTTTTGTAAACTACTGAAAAGACTACTCATTCGTTAATAGTGTAGTGCAAGCTATTTTGTTTATCTTTGTTTTAGAATACAGAATGGATTAGTCATAAGTAGACAGTGGATGCGGGATGACTTATCGTTGAATGTAAGTGCATATTTAGGGTGCTTGCACCAGTGAATGACCGGATCCAGTAAATGACCATTTTGTGAAAAATCTGCTTAAAATAGGAGTCAGAGCTGCAAAAACCGATCTGGAACTCCGAATTACAGAATATCAAATATGTTTTGAAATATTCTCTCTCAGTGGTCCTCAGAATCACGTATTTGTGTATAAAATATGGCAGTTTTCTTCAGGTGTGCATCAAATGTGTAATTCTGCTTGCACTTGTAATAAGGTAAGACTAATTTCAACGATTCATATAGCAGCTCTTTAATGCAATTATTTGTTATTTTTCATAGATATTAAGCAAGAAATTAATTATATAGATATTTAAATAATGATTTCTGTAAAAAGGTTATTTCTAACATCAAAGCTGCATAAATAACGTGGATGGTCATTCACTAGATCTGAATAATGGGTCTTCCCCAATGAATGACTATTTTGGTCATTTACTGGTGATATCGTCATATGCGTTATTTTGATTTCTGAGCACTAAATTCAAAATCTGTGACTGTTGTTTCATATGTACGTATCAATGATTGACCGAAAAACGAACTTGTACCAGTAAATGGCCATGGTTCAAAGTTGAGTGGTCATTCACTGGAGGCTAGAGACATTTACTGGTTCATATACAAATGAGTTTAAAATAACAATTGAAATCCTTTAAATTTATTTTTCTGCAAATCAGTCCAAAATGACGCATGAAAGAAATGGAAAGAAGAAAATATACGGACGTTTTCAATATAGCGAAGGAGTTCTCTATGTAGCTGTAGAAGGAATACTTAGCAATCAAATGAATGCCAATACGGCTAGCAAATAATATAACAATTCCAAAAGCCACTTTAATAAATATATTACAATGAAAAGTACAATTGGAGCGAAAAATGGGTTCCACAGCTACATTAACGAAAGAAGAGGAAGTCCGGTTCGAAAATTGGATTACTGGTGAAGCCAAATTGGGGTTTCCCATGCATCCCGACGAAGTTAAAGACGCAGTTCAGAAGATTATGAAAGGCATGAAACGAAATAACCCATTTAATGATGGTCGCCCAAGGTAAAAATGGCTGGAATTTTTTCTAAAAAGACACCCTATTGTGACACTAAAGAATACAGAATTTATATTCAGAGCTCTGGAAATCATTCAGAGCAATCCTCTGGTTCCAAATACTCATGGATTTGTAAATATTCAGAGAAAAATAATGCAATAGTAGAAGACACTCAGGCCAATTTTTTTGGTTCCTCATGGTAAATCTATGGGTTCTCATAGAAATGCTGCAGTGAATTTTGAAGAATATTGTGATGGAAATAATGTCGAGGATGGATGTGTTGAAAGTAATAGGATTACTGGAAATGAAATCCAGAGTATTATTCCAAGTAATAATTGACAAAGAAGTATTATTAACGATATGATTGTTGCAGAACCATTTGAGATTGAAAATGTTAATAGTAATACGGAGTTTGGAAATGGGATCCAAAGTATTTGTCCAAGAAATGATGTTGATGGAAGTCGTATTAATGAATTAAATACTACAGGACCATCGAATAATGTAACACCAAAAACTATGTCAAAAAGTGGAAAGAATATGATAAAAGAAAAATAAAAGAAGAGAAGTAAAAAGTGAAGAAACGACGTAAAGAAAATAGATAGGCAAAGGAAAAAAGAGAAAGAAACTAAATAGAAGAGAATTCTTAAACAAACAAAAAAGAAAAAAAAAACTATCTGAGAGCGAAACAGAAATTGACTTTTATCTAACACTGATTCAGGAAACATTGAATTTTCGAAATTAATGTATAGGCCTAGTTCTTAACCTAGTGCTAACACTACATTAGAATAAGTTATCTATCGCAAAAACTAGTACGTTATTGTGAAATATAAAGGAACATATTTTTCAGAGGCAGTGATGGAAACGGATAAAATAGAATTAGAAGTGATAGTTGTGGAAAGATGTTGACTGGATACTTAGAAGTGGCCAAATGTAATTAACCAAAATAGTAGAAATATCGTAACATTGTCGAAACAATTACTGCGCTTACATAGCATAAAAATATGTAATTATTTATTCAGTGCTTGAAATAAATTTCTAAATTAAAAATAGGTCTAATTGAACAGTTCCATTTTGGTATAGGTAGCCTTTCAAAAGCAATTATTTGTATACATTTAGTACATTATTCTTACAATGTAGCCTCTTGCGAGTAATTGCAAAACAAATTTGTAATGGAAAGTCAAACCGTTAAAAAGGCCTAGTTATAAATATATATAAAGTATTCTTGAATATTAAAGAATTTCTCTAGAAATTTATATTTTTTTCCAGTTCTTAAATTTAATATTACTAGAGCGAAAACCATAACAGTAACCACATAATATATAGTAAACAATGATATTATATCATTGCATATAGAGCCCCAAAACACAGTCTGTTCCAATTATTCATCATTTGTCACTTGGGGTCATTCACTAGTGATCATCTGGTCAACTACTAGAACAATATGGTCATTCACTAGTGATTTTTAAATCATAAAAATATGATGCCATAACTTTAACCAATATGAGAGAAAAATTAAAATTCACTCATTAAATGAGTAGTGCGAGTCTTCAGGAATCAGCGAAGCATATTACTTATGTCGAATGCCTAGTTTTATAAGTGGTTATATTCATATATTCTTATCAAGGTGCTTAATTGGTCATTCACTAGTGCAACTACCCTACTATATGTTAAATTTTTTTCATTCAGACCATTGCCTGAACAGGTTTTAAACGTAAACAGACGACGTCAACATGCTACTGTATCTCCGTACAGTCAAAAGGAATAGAAAAATAACGCACTGTAGTACATACCTTGCAAGATTCAGTCCTCGTCATCATTGATGCAATTACCAGCGTTGCAATAAACGACGATATATTCTCGTAAGTTGTCGAAGCTGAATCGTCTTCGCCTATCGTTTAAACAGTTTTTGTATCGAGAGAAGTTCTGAAGAAAACCTCTAAAATGGGGATCACTCAATTTCTTTAGAGGAATATTTGTATTGAGCATCATTTTGCACGTGTCGTTAGACCCGCACAACTAAATGATGATGATGATGATGTAGATGGTTCCTCAGATTTCATTTTAACGTATTTCCTGTGCAATGTACTGTTGCAATATTTCTCTATAGCCTTAGTTGTTCTGGTTTTTATTTCAATTTTACATACATTACACACGATATTGTCTTCGTTAATACATAAAATGTCACTCTCATACTTCTTAATTGCATTTCGTATCTCTGAGCGAATTTAACGTTTTGCCATTATGAATGGATCACCACAACACATTCAACGCGTACTAAATACTTGAGCAGGATAACACAACTACACACATTGCGTTGCAATGTTACTACGAACAGATCGGGGTTCATTCGTTATGTACGCTGCTGTACTCGCCAGGTACACAAAAGACGGACGGCGCGGCACGTGCCATATACTCTGAGACGAAACAACTTCACTTTTCCTTAAGTCATCCCGCATCCACTGTGTAGTCATAAGTGTGTAAAGTAGAGCAAGCAATTGTGTTTATCTCACTATTCGAGAACAAAGAAAGAATGACTCATTGGTGCAGAGGTTCCCAACCGGTGTGTCGCGTAGCTCCATGCAGTGTGTCGCGAAATTTTGGAATTGAAAAATAAAATATGATGCCATCCAGAAAGTCTCTTTACAACGCATTATTTTATTTACAACGAAGTCTTTGATATTGTACATTTTATTTTGAGACAGAATTTACTAATAAAACGTGAATGATACTCTTTGGTTGATGCTTTTTTTAGAATTTTCGATTGCGTATTAACATCGACAGAATCTTCTCGACTCCACTTGCATTGTAAAATGGCAAAGCCCCCTTAAATGTGCAAGATTACACCTGCCATCCTAACGGCAAACAAACGAATCTTCTCGACTCCTCCTGCACTGTGAAACGACACAGTTCCTTTCAATGTGCAGATTTACACCAGCCATTTCTTTCTCGTCCCGTCACGTGATCACTTTGATCACAGCTCCGTCCCCCCTCGCGTATGTGGTACCTAAGAGGTTACGTCCATTTTCGGTTTTTCCCCTTCAAAATTTTCTAGAGCAGCGTAACCCGGAGTGAGACAAGTGGCCAACAGGCTTGGAGTTCACATATTTAGTTTCTTACAGCTCCGAACCCCTTGCAAGGACGCGTTTTGCGTACCTTTTAAATTTGTCCTCCCAATTCTCCTCTTTCAATTCATTTCAACCTATCTAAAACACTGGATGTTCGACACTACACAGAATTTGGTATCAGTAATTTTTTCTGGCAGAACGCACTGGAACGGCGTTCCAGCACCTTTTGTTGCATTCTTCATCATGGAACCGAAATACTTGTGAATAACTATGTTTGTAATATAATTTTTCTTTGAATTCCGCTTAGAACTTGAAAGTCTTAGTTGGACGAAAAGGAAGTTAAACACGACAAAATTCCCGTGCTGTGAACAGTAATCATCTCCCCGTCCGCTATAAAATATTCTGCACAAAGTTCCACCACCTTTTTCTCCAGAATAAAAGCACCGATTATTATTATTATTATTATTATTATTATTATTATTGTTAAATAAAAACAAATAAGTGTTTCGCGATATCGCGGGCGTTCAGTAAAGTGTGTCAGTCAAGAAAGGTTGGGAACCAGTGCATTAGTGCGTAATTTGTTCAAGCTGTTGTATTTTTATAATTGTTTGAGAACACAGAAAGATTACTTATCCGTGTGAAGTGTAGTGCAAGCTTGCGTGTGTTTTTATTGAATTATTTGATAATGTTGTATTATACTCAGCAGCGAGTTTTTTTGTAGTTTTAAGTTATGTAGGCTGTCATTTGGGAGAAAATATCCGACATGTCGCTTCGAACATTTGACAAGAACATATTAATAACTCATGTACCGGAAACTGAAACTGTTTTGGAAATAGTGGGTGAAGAAAGAATAATCCTGAAACTGGTCACGAAGAGGAAAAGGAATTGGCTAAGATTCTGGCTGAGAAGAGACTGCCTTCTGAAGGATGCACTGGAAGGAATGGTGAACGGGAGAAAAGTTCGGGGCAGAAGAAGATATCAGATGAAAGACGACATTAAGAAATATGGATTATATGCGGAAACTAAGAGGAAGGAAGAAAATAGAAAAGACTGGAGAATGCTGGATTTGCAGTGACAGACCTGCCCTCGGGCAGAACACTATCAATGAACGTAATCTGAAGTAACTTTGACCCATGAAATGACTTTATCTCATTTAATTTATTTATAGGCCTATACCTTCCTACATTGTTATTGAATAGATAAAATGTTTATGATTTGAAAGTAGCCTATTCACTGTTAAAATCAAACAAAAATATTCTTAAGTAAATTTCAGATTTGAAACAAAGTGTAGAAGAACCTGAAACATAATTCTGTCTCACTTTGAATATCGTATGTGAGACCAAACAAAACATACATTTGCATTTAAATTCGGTGTATATAGTCATATTTGCATTTAAACCAAACATCTGGAGAAATCAGTTTAGATTCATTTGTGGCTCCATCTCAGATATGGACTGAGACTATGCCCCGCTAGTAGAATTCCGTAATATACGGACTCTCTGGAATTGAACATTCAGGACTGGTTCACAATAAATCGGGAACGGAAACGACAACGAGAAGGAGAAAGAGAACGAAAAAATTATTAAAATAAATGTATTCAAATGTGAGCATTCACTATTAACGACAAGTTTGCCGGAGCCCGGAAACGATAACGTGAGAGTTGGCCAAGTTTGAACTCTGCCGTTCTCGTTTCATATCACAAACTACTAGATTCATTCTGTCACAAAAAAGCTATTTGATCGTTTTATATTTTGTAGGAAGCAATCCGTGACATAATTTCTTATCCATTCATTGCTTGTAACTAAAGGCTGGTTCACAATAAACCGTGAACACCAACGAGAACGGAAAAATATTAAAATAAATGTATTTAAATTTGAGCAATTACAATTAACGAGAAATTTGCCGGAGCTCGGAAACGGGAACGTGAAAGTTGGCCAAGTTTTAACTTTGCCGTTCTCGTTTCAGATCACAGCCTATTAGATTCATTCTGTCATCAAAAAGCTATTTGATCGTCTTATATTTTGTAGCAAGGAGGCCGTGACATAATTTCTTATCCATCATTCCTTTTAACTAAACGCTGGTTCACAATAAACCGTGAACACAAACGAAAACGAGAACGGAAAAATTGTTGAAATGTATTTAAATTTAAATAATCACAATTGCGTGAAATTTGCCGTAGCCCGGGAACGCAAACGTGAAGGTTGGCAAAGTTAAGACTTTGTCAATCTCCTTTCCGATCAAAGCCTACTAGAGTGAAAAACTGTTTTCGTTTTCGTATATTTTGTAGCAAGGAAGGGGTGATATAATTTCTTCTTCGTCCATTTCTTGTAACTAATTCAGAAAATCAGTAGGATCACTTTCAATATAGACCACACGACCACCCGAATTTAATTCTTAAATATTCTGTGCCATAAATTTTGAAATTGGTTAACCTATGTTGATGTTGGGTGGCTTGAACTCATGAGAGAACGCCATTGATCCAGTATACACAAATAACATCAGAATGCGTAATATCCTTCCTTAAGGAGATTAAAAAATAACTTAAAAGTTGTGTACAAAGTGTAAATTAAAATTAAGGTGACATTTATTTTTTAAGGTGACATGTATTTATTCAGCCTGAAGAGTTACTCCCTTGGATTTAATTGTAAATTATTTAGAAATATCTTGTAAGAGGGTATTAGACTGGAAATGTTTAATTTAAATGTAGTTCTGTTTATAAGTATGAATAAGGGTGTAATTATTTGTCTTATTGGAACTGTGAGTCAGTGAAGTTATGGTTTTACAGTGCAGTGAATAGTTCCGATCAGTGATCATTTATAGTGTCAATGAAATGTGTTATATAGTGTCAGTGAAATGTGTTCTAATGTTTCAGTGAAATGTGTCATAGTGCCACTACAATGAGTGAGATGAGAGTAAAGTGAAAGATTATTATCAGTACCAATGTGAAACATATGTAAGGCCTGTAGATATGAAGGTTGTAATGTAAAATTAGATTCACTTATTAATTAGGTTATTTTATTATTATTATTATTATTATTATTATTGTTATTATTATTGTTAATTATTGTGTATAATTGTATTGTGTATTCTTATTGTAGGCTATTGTGTATTGTATAAATGTATTGTGCATTGTTTATATTGTGTATACCACTGCCACCGGGTGCATGCCCACTTTCAGTGTACATACATACATACATACATACATACATACATACATACATACATACATACATACATACATACATACATACATACATACATACATACCGTTATATTGACACATTTCTCGATATGCATAACCGTTTCCATTCTCGGTTCATTGTGAATCGAAAATCTTCACGTTCAGCTTCTTCGCTTCCCGTGCTCGTTCTGGTTCTCGTTCCCGGGTTATTGTGGACTAGCCTTTACACAAAATTTTATTTTTATGAGACTAGAATTCGATTGGTCTACATTCAACTTGTAGAATGTTTCAGTATTTAATAATTATAGATTAAATAAAATTATTACTAGCGCATTTGTTTTGATAATGCATCCAGTTTCTACAAAGCAGGCTACAATAGAAACATGCAACCTAGTATTTTCGCCTTGTTAAATCAATTACTGCGTTGCATAGCATTTATTTATTGGAGAGTTTCAGCAGTACCGGTAGTTCATTTAATCTATGTACTTTTTGCGTTGGTTTAGCACAATTAAATTTTGACCACCGAGAGTTTAAATTTAAATTAATGTGCGCAGTCATATGAAATAATCTGTTTTATATTGAATAAAAGAACATGTTCCATTGTGTGATTTTTGGTAATTATCTGACTAAAAATGTGGTGCCCTCTACTGATAAAAACGTCTGTTTACGGTTAAGCACACAGTAATTTATCGCTCTAATGAATTTCGTTTTTACTCCTGAGAGTTTTGGAAGTGGAACGAGAAAAAATGAAAGGGGTGGGAGGGAAGTATTTCCCGAGTGGAATTTATGTAGATGTTCAAATTACCGAACACAAAACTCGACCATGCATGTGATTCTGTTAGTTTAATAACACCGCCCATATGTACGGTTTAGTGAAATTCGCCCGTAAAAATGCACTTTTACATTCACCAAATAAACCCGAATGCCGTATTTTGAGGTGTATCAAAACAATTTGAAGTATATCATTTCTAGCTATAATTAATATCGGATATGGTATTTTATAATTGACACTAAATTAAATAAGCCAATGCCATCATATTTACTCCCTTTCAGAAATGTCTCTTTGTGGAGATTTTGAACAGACATTTGTTATCCTTTGCAATTATAATTATCTCGACCTTGAGATTAAATTTGCAGAAGACTATGATGTAAGCAACTTGCCTTCTATCCAGGAAGCCCGGGATCTATTCCCGGCTGATTCGTGGTGGACAAAGGAGATGTTACAGAGGGGTTTTCTCGTGGAACTTCCGTTTTCCTCTATCATTCCACTAACATTCTCCACCTTCCTATAATTCTAACCATATTTTTAATATTGGTTATATTTTATAAATGACACTACATTTAAATAATTATGTCATCATCATCAACTTCCAAGAATAGATTTTTATGGAGGTTATAAACAAACATTTTATCCCTTTTAAGAGAACCCAGACGTGAGTTTTCTACATCTTCAACATATATACTTTCTATTTGTTCTCTCGAGAAATATTCAAGATATCTGCATGAAAATTTTCATGTAAATTTTACCACAGCATAATGAATAAATATTCAAAATTTTCAACATATACACTTTTTATATTTTCTCTCTCTGGAAATATCAAAGATATCTGAATGAAATTGTTCATGTAAATTTACCGTAGCATAATGAATAAATATATCCGAAAGTATAGGCCTAATGAAATTGGTTAGGCCTACATAGTTTGATTACACTATACATATTAATTCTGGTTGAAAATATAAACAAAAATTAAAACAACTTTACATGTAAGACACTGGAATCTCTAAAATTCCTGGAACAAAAGATATAAAATTTTGCATGACATTTGTAATTGATTGAATCTTCATTTTTTGCAGTTTTACATAAGGTAAGTAGGTGGAAAAACTTACACTCCAGAAATAATTTTATTGATTAAATTAATTAATTTTAAATTATAAATTTTCATTAACCAATTTTTCATTTGGAATGATTTCAATAGTAGCAATAGTAAGGTAGCCTATACAATAATTTCATTCTCATTCTTGATACAAGGAAATGAGCAATTCTTCCATGTGATTCATATATCCAGACATATTGGTACTTCAATGCAACACTGTTTTATTTTTATTATTATTATTCTCTTATTATTATTATTATTATTATTATTATTATTATTATTATTATTATTATTATTATTATTATTCCTGGGGTAGCTCAGTCGGTTGAGCATTCGTGCGCTAAGCGAATGGTCCCGGGATCGATACCCGGTCCTGGAAGAATGTTTCCTTGAAATTATTCACAAAAGATTTTGATGATATAAAATATGGAGATGAAAAGGAAGAATAAAAATAGCAAAATATGATTCCGATCGTGTGTATTAGTGCTCATTACAACAACGATGATTACAAAAATAGTCATGTAACGATATCTCAAAAGTTTTCAAGCACTATGAGCCACCCTGTACATGTTATAAGCATGAACACAATCTTCTCATCCACACCTTTCGTAGGTGAAGGCGACATATTTAATTACAGGCTGTCTTACGCTGTGTGATTGATAATCTGCGTTCTGTTTCGGTCTATTCACCTCACTTAGCGAAATGGGGGCGAAGTAAACACGTGGCATCGAGGGGCGGTTTTGTTTTAACCTGCGCACTGATCCATCAAATATCCTGTCACTGGGATCTGTCCCCTCTAGGAATCACAAAAACAAAACCCACTATCAAAGTTATGATAAATAGCAACAAAAACAATACATTAACTTTATTACAGTAAATATATTTTCTCTTGCCACCAAGGTAATACAACGGTGCTAGTAATATGCGGTCATTAATTCACAACCAAGCAAATCGCTTTGATTAATGTCTCTATTTTGACTGAACGATCTCTTTAGATTGTAAAGGTGATATGAGCTCAAAGAAGGAATAGCAGAGCTTATTTCATAGCTGTTGTTCTATAGAGTGATTTATATAGAACTGACACATTTCTTTCATTAATTGTTTCAAAACGAATTGTGCTAGCGACAACTTATTATACCTAAAATGTAGAGGAATTTTGGGAGATTATTTACCTCTATAGCAAATGTTGAAAATGTCCTCCATCCTGCATAAGGCACAACTCAACGCGTCGTTCCATGTTACAGGCCACTCGCTGGAGGACTCTGTTGTTAGCTTGAATCTCCTGTGTGATGTTGTGCTTCAGATCGTCCAATGTCTGGGGACGTGTGGCGTAAACCCTGTCTTTTAAGTAACCCCATAGACAGAAGTCCGGCGTTGTCAAATCCGGAGATCTCGGTGGCCACAGGTTCCTGGAAATTATTCGGTCGTCACATAACCGGATAAATGGAACCATGCTTCATCTGTGAACCATGTGATAGACAATATGGCAGGATTTTGCACAATGAACGTCTGAAACCAACGACAATAATTCAATCTTTTATCCTTATCTGGTTCCTGTAGCTGATGAACAACCGTAACCCTATATGGTTTTAGGCTCTCTGACACATTGAGTAGGTGTACCCTGTCTCCTGCGACAAACGTCTTAATGATTTTTTGGGTGACTGCTCCAGTCGTGCTCTTACGTCAACAACAACCGTGGGAAGCCTAGATGAACGATGCTTGCCCTTTTCACTCACCAGAGATCCAGTTGTTTCCAATTTGTTTACCAGTCCCAGTATTGTGTTTCTTTTGGGAGGATTGCGAACACCAAATTCTCTCTGGTATGCCCTTTGAGTAGCTGTAATTGAATTCGTAATCCAGTATTGCTTCACAAGGAAGAGTCGTTGATTTAATGTGTACTGCATTTTCACGTTGACACAAAATGTCGAAAACAGCTGCCAACAATGGGAATAAAACATAAACATATGCGCATCTAGTGACAAGGAATCGAAACTCCAGAACATTCTGCTTAATTTGGTGCTAAAATTGGGTCATTGAATGAATTTGCAATGGAATAATTAAAGAAAGAAATGTGTCAGTTCTATATAAATCACTCTGTAGTAAGGCCACTATAATCTCTGCATTTCGAACGGGCGGCTCAAGGTCTAGCAATGGACTGCATTTGCCATGCGTGCTTACCCCCACTCCTGGACCGTTCTCGTCAAAGAAGAGTCAGCTGGACCAGTGGCGCGACATG
Organism: Periplaneta americana; assembly: GCA_025594305.2. NCBI lineage: Eukaryota > Metazoa > Arthropoda > Insecta > Blattodea > Blattidae > Periplaneta > Periplaneta americana. The sequence goes on along the minus strand of JAJSOF020000033.1, from coordinate 46,386,815 downwards.
TTAGAGAGGAAGGGGACCAGCCAGAGCTTAAGATACGGTCACACGTCGCTACTTTTGCAGCGTTGCAGTACAAAAAACAGCGCAACTCTCGTACTGCGACGTGTGAACAACGGTGCAACTCGAAAAGTAGCGGCTGCCGAACCTGCTGCCCGCTACTTTTTCATGCTGCGCGCAGCTTTAAAAGTAGCGACGTGTGAACAGGGTTCTCAGGGTTGCAGCCGCAGCATTTTTGGTATTGGTTTTGTTGAAACTTTTGCTGCGGTTGCAACCAGTGTTGCAACCCAAATGTGCCAATGATACTTTTATTGTTTGGATATATTTTGTTAGATGTGAAGAAAATAAATTATTTGTAACAGTTATTAAATACATAACACAGTCTAAGCATATTTGCTGACGATGTAATTCTTTTTTTTTTTTTTTTTTTTAATTTTCCGTATCGTGGTTTCAAACAGGAAGGTTGCCAACATTGATTACGTGAATATGCTGTTGGTTATCATTTAAGTGTATAGGCGTTTTCAAAAGCTTTATAGTAAAAGTAATGCCAATTTCTGAATACTAGTTAGGACAGAAAAGCAAATAATAGATAAGTAAGCTTTCGCATGAGTTTATTAATAATGCGAACATAACCACAAAATGTATATTGTGAAGTCAACACGGAGATGGAAACCTGCAGCATGACTGCGGCTGCAAAAGTAGCGCCTTGTGTGTGAACAGACTCGCAACCTCCAGTTGCAACTTTTCCTGCACTCGGGTTGCGCAGCACGAAAAGTAGCGTGCAGCGCGCTACTTTTGGCTTACGTGTGAACACGACACGCAACTTTTGCAGCTGCAGTACAAAAGTTGCACAGCAAAAGTAGCGACATGTGACCGTACTTTTAGGAGAAGGGGTACAGCGTGGAGGAGACGAAATGACCTTGATCCGCCAGTTCAAAATGCACAGACTATAGTTATAGTTCATGAAATGCATTATCACCTTCATCTCATTCAGACGCTAAATAACCTTAGATGTTGATAAAGCGTCGTAAAATAACCTACTGAAAAAACAGACTATAGCTACAGTTCACAGGCATGTTTACTTCCCTTTCACATACAGAATGTTCAATGACTAAAGTGCATAAGTTAGAGATAATTCCTGAAAAAAAATGGAATGCACGAATAGGCTATAAATTGTAAAATATTTGAAACGCAAATCATATTTACAGGTATTTGCTCGTGTTGAAATTCAGCTATGAGATAGCGAAGAAAACTCCTATGTTTGGTTTAAGTGTGAATTTATTATACTTCCTCTTCCTTGGTCTCCTAATAATAATGTAGGCCAGCCAAGGGCATTCCTGCCACTCATAGCCAAGAGGAGCATGACAGGTAGCCATCACTCATCGGTTACGGATTTCTGAACGCAGTTTGTTTACCACTCCTGAACATCTGTAATACAGTTAGTGGTGTACTATACGACTGTAAGGGTTCGACATGGACGTTTCTGGTAAAACAAGACTTCGAATATTTCGAAAAAATCGGATAATGCTTATTTCATGATGTTTAAACATGACTATTACACTCTTACTACGTCACACTACTTTTGACCAATAAAACGGTACGAAAGGACGTATTTCAACCAATCATTGCTGCTTATCGCACAATTTTATCGCATCCCTAGCATTTGTTTAATTTTATCGCGTCCCTAGCATTTGTTTAATTTTATCGCGTCCCTAGCATTTGTTTCCTTGTTTGCCAACATTTTAAACTGCGCTGGTCTGGACGTCAAAATATATATAATTACAAACTACTCCAGTTGATGCACAGCAGTTTCAAATATGACTCGCAATGGCATTCAAGAACAAGAATTAATAAAAATCACTGATCATACCTATGCATCTTCTGAAATCCGATTTACAAATAAATGAAGAGCACCATTCGGAAATCCTGAATAAGATGAATACACCATGTAGGCCTAAATCAACGAGTTCCACTTCTATTACGCACACGTCCAATATAACATCAACTGAACCACCAACCATATTCAAATTTGAAAATTGTACATTCAATAATTATTCCTTTTAAAATTATTCATTCGGAAATTCTGAATAAGTTGAATACACCATGTAGGCCTAAATCAACGAGTTCCGCTTCTATTACGCACACGTCCAATATAACACCAATTGAACCACCAACCACATTCAAATCTGAAAATTGTACATTCAATAATTATTCGTTTTAAAATTATTCATGTTTATTTTTTATGTCATCGTCGTTAATTAAAACTTTTCTAACACTTGTGTATATTAGTTAGGTTATGTTATAGCTTCTGCTATATGATATTATGGATAGTCACGTATCAGAGATTGTTTAATATTAAGATTTATTGAAAATCATCTGTCAAGTGACGTTGATTACTGGGATTCGGATAATTGAAGTGGAATGCAACTGTAGTGGTTTTAATAAAAATGAAACTGAATAAACAAAGCCTTCTTGACTAGTAACATTGTCATCGTGTATAATAGATCGAGAACTTCTCGACGAGAAGGCATTGCTCACTACTGCCATCTAGCATGCATCTAGCGTAATATTTGTAATGTTGAGATGGTACAATAATACATTTGAAGACAGTTGTATTTTCGTAAGTCAATTAATATTTTATTGTATTGGAGTACTTCGTTACTTCTAATCTTTATATACTTTCTTCTAATCGTGTAATAGTCAATTAAATCCCACTCGAGTTTTGATTTTCTCTAGATAAATCAAAACGTCTAGTGAGATTACTGTTGATAAAATGCATTGCATGAACTGTAAAAAACAGCTAAAAATATAAAAGCATACAACGCAAGAAGGCAATACGGTTTATTGATTTTGAAAGATATGTATATTTTATAGACTTATTTAATAATAATAATAATAATAATAATAATAATAATAATAATAATAATAATAATAATAATAATAATATTAATAATAATAATAATAATAATAATAATAATAATAATAATAATAATAATAATAATATCTATTTATTTATTCTGGCGAAGTTAAGGCCATCAGGCCTTCTCTTCCACTTAGCCAGAAACAAAAGAAGCTGATACAATTTTACATACCAATATTTAAAAAACACTAATAACAATTTATATAGTTATACAAGCACAAGTCGAGTAAAATAATGCGAACATACTAAATAATAATTACAAAATAATATAAGGCTAGAAGTTACACTCAGTGAATATGCAAGCGGTAGGTGAACCAATATTACAAATTACAAGAATAACAAATTCAAATGTAAATTATAACTATACAACACTGAGGAAAATTACATATATACACATATACACACAAAGGAGAATTAAACCTGAGTACTGGTCACGTGTTTAAACAATTCACTTTTAAATTGCAATGTCATTCAATACTTCCTGACGGAGCTGGGTAGGGAGTTCCAGAAACGAATTGCTGATACTGTGAAAGAGGAAGAATAGTGAGCTGTTTTGTATATATGTATTTATTAACACTACAATAGGGTATACACCCGGTGGCAGTGATATATAATATACAATAATTACAATTACATGAAATAAAAATAAATAAACGTAAATGGAATAAAATAAAATAAACGTAAATCTTTAAATAGTAAATGCAATAAACCTAGGACTATAAATAAAAACTACGGTATTCTATAATAACGGCTACGATAAGCAAAAGTAAATCTAAATTATAAGTACTTCTATTTCACGCAACTATTACAAATTTAAATAATTACATATCACCTTAATTAATTACATACCAACTTAATTACATATCATCTTAATTAATTACATATCACCTTAATTCATTTACATATCAACTAAATTACATATCATCTTAATTACATATCAACTTAATTATATATCAACTCAATTATGGCAAGGCATAGATAATAAAAGGTCATTTTTAGAACGAGTACCCAGGCTGTGATAAGAGGACAAGAAATTAAAACGCACCGAGAGATAGTTAGGCGAAGAAGTATTGATGATACGATATAGGAAAATTAGTGAATGAATATATCTTCGGTACTGTAATCTTACCCATTATTTCTCATGCAATTCCTGTTTACTGTGTTATGTTATGTTTAAACCTAATTCGAATATAGATGGCAGGCTTGTTATATTTCAGATGACGACAGGAAAATAAAATATATGGATCTGGTGTAAGATTTTAATATATGATTGGAAGAAAACTCAAATTTCAATCCTGTATTAGAAGCAAACTATGCCATTTTATACGAAATAACACATTCTCTCAAATGTTTTTCTGATAGCGAATTGTTAATTAAGGCATCCGATATTGTGTGTCCTGAAAAAACTTATTATTTTTATTTTTTTTTCCACTGTTAGTTAGCTCTTTTGTGTACGGCTGCACGGTTAGGCCTAACATATTCCGCCACTGCGAGAACAATTTCATGAGAGCGTCTCGGTAATAGCACAGTCTAGTATATACAGTCACGAAGCTCAATACGTAGTAAATATGCATCCATAGATAGTTGCTAACCACCAGGATCGCTAATATCGCCTCATTACAGGCAATGCGAAATAGTACCGGCACAGTCTATTGTTCCTAGCACCCTCACAACTCAAGCTTCGTGACTGTATATACTAGACTGTGATAAGAGACACACCAGGGCTCGTCAGGAGAGTGGAGGATCTTTATTCGCCCTCTATGCTTCCCCTCTTGTGCCCATGCCTGATGTAGGCCTACTTTAATTTGATGTTACAACTTAAAAAATTAAATGTTCTAGTAAATAAAAATCTAAAAGCGATGTTGTATATTAAACTATTTCACTTCTATGTGGTACGAATTTACTGTTACTGCTTTGTGGTCTTTGTCGTCTATAACCGAATATATTTATAATTACGTCAACAATTTTGGATGACTTAGGTAGGTCTGTAGGCTCTATAACTTCAGTGTTCTTTTTTTTGGCATTACTTTAAGTTATTTAGATTTCTAAATTTATTTAATCCTTACCGATAAAGTACATTACATAGTTCGCAGTTTCATTTACGTCTTTTTAATATATACAAAATATATAGAAAATTATAATCAATTCAGATACAATAAATATAATTAAATACAATCGTTACACCATTTGACTAGTCTTTTAACATAAAGTTTCAATTTCATTTTGCAAGAAATGATAATCGTAGTATCAGTATTTATCATTATAATGCATTTTGAATAGTCTATAAGGTCTAGTTTTAATCGTGAACAGAACGGCAGCTGCAGCACAAACAAGATGCAAGTGTCTCCTGATAGTAGCTGTGGCGCGCGCCAAATATAACATAAGTCAATAATATATTGTCTATGAACAGCTAAGAATATATCCGTACGCCCTGGGCCAGAATACAGTCTGTAATGATGACTGATTTGATTACTATTATTTTTATGGGGTTGCAAATTAATTATTAATTACAGACTTCAGCAATATCACTTAGAAATTATGTTTGAATTTTGTTGTCCGAAGTTTCAAATAATGCGACACTTTAAGAATTGGAGACATACCTTTAACGTGTAAAACTGCTGTACTCTTACTTACTTACAAATGGTTTTTAAGGAACCCGCAAGTTCATTGCCGCCCTCAAATAAGCCCGCCATCGGTCCCTATACTGTGCAAGATTAATCCAGTCTCTATCATCATATCCCACCTCCCTCAAATCCATTTTAATATTATCCTCCCATTTACGCCTCGGCCTCCCCAAAGGTCTTTTTTCCTCCGGTCTCCCAACTAGCACTCTATATGCATTTCTGGATTCCCCCATACGTGCTACATGCCCTGCCTATCTCAAACGTCTAGATTTAATATTCCTAATTATGTCAGATGAAGAAAACAATGCGTGCAGTTCTGTGTTGTGTAACTTTCTCCATTCTCCTGTAACTTCATCCTTCTTAGCCCCAAATAGTTGTACTCTAATTATGAAATTGTTATATTTCAGTATAATATAGTTATAATCATTCTTCGAAAATTTTAGAACTGCGAACTTTAACTACAAAAGGGCCGCGTCTAACTAGAAGAGAATGAAAAACCTATTTATTTATGAAAGTACGATATAGATATCTTAGTGTCATACACCAATAAATAACACAATTCCTGAGACATGTAATATAGAGAGATTCATTTATAATTTGAGAGGGAGTACGTCGTACATCGAAGTAATAGATATCGGCACATACGTCACCTCCTCCGCCATAAGCTGAATCACTCTTTCGGTGAACAGCGCATGACTGTACAGAAGTGTCAGTCATTCTCTCGCAGAGGTTCTTTACAGTATTAAGTAGAGAATTATTCTAGTGTATACGTGTTCACGAACTAAAAACGCTATAGGCTTAAACATGTTTAAAAACTGCATTATTTAGTATTGTGATTTCTTACTCTCAAATAATGTTATGCGTTATATGGCAGTAAAAATTTTTAATAGTCCGCCTTTCGACATAAAAAATGAAACTCAAAACATAAGATTATTTAGAGCCAAATTAAAGAAGTACCTAATTTCTCACGTCTTCTATTCTGTAGGTGAATTCATGACATTCAATAACGCTTCATGAAATTGATACTAAAACTTTGTGTTCTGCTAGTAGACTATATTGTAAATCTCTTCTGTATATATTTAATTTAGACTGTGACTATAAATTAAGGGTGTTATTCATAGACATTTCGCTAGCCTGCGCTACGAGCGTGCTAAACTAGCCCCGACTATAGAGTGATTACTTGTGAGGATTCATATCTTATCATATCACTAACACTGGTTTATGAATACGAAAAACGTTAGTTCGCTGACCATCCACCGGAAGCCCGCGAAAAGAATGTCTATGAATATGGCCCTAAGACTTTATAATAGTATTAAGTTTTTTGACTTGTTCCATGTTCTAGCTGGACGCAATGTATGAATACCATGTAATGTTAATAAATACAATACAATACAATACAATAAATGGATCTCACTGTATAATATATGAAAATATTGTTTTTTGGATATTAAATATGGACAGTTATATGTCAATGCAACAAAAATAAAACCTCAACTTCAAATACGTAAATCGAAAATAACATAATCCCTACATTCAGGAATACTAGTCACGTCAGTCCTGAGATGGAAACTTTACTGTTAAATACTTACAGGATATCTAGAGATATACAATGGATACACGACCAAACACACTCTCCACACAACGTAACTGGATAGCCTGTATCTTTGGATGGAGAAGGGAAATGCAATTAGACAATGGTAATCAAATATTACAGAATTCAGCTTCCGTTTCTAACAACAACAGAAAACTAGTACGTGGGTTACGAATGTATTTCCGGTTCAACTTTTTATACTGTATTGTGTTGATGTGAGAAGTTCATACTGTGAAAGAGAGGCAGGAAGTGTCCGCCATGTTTTATACATATTTATCTTCTGCTTGCTGCACTGTTCATTTTTAGTAGACGTTGTTTGTTTGCGCCCTTGATGGTAGTTACCCAGTTACGATATTAATAATATACGATTCTCTTTCGATATTCACGAAAAAATAGCAATAATAATTGTATCGAGAATAATGATCAACTATTTGACTAAGTAGACAGATCACAGACGCCACATCAAAAAAGTTCGTTTCTCCATGCGGATGAAACAAATTCAAAACTACAAAGCAATAGTAGCTGAACTAGGAGCTAGAACATTTTTAAAATTTGCCTCTCTACCGGACCTGTCTGTGTCTGAAATTGGCAGAATTTGGACACGATTATTTTAATAGTTTCCTTCCAATTGGCAATAAAGAGGTACCAAGTTTTGCTATTGTATCAGCTAGTCAAGTTTGCATCTTTATTGTGCTTTCTGCAGGTAAACTAAATTTTAGTATGTATCAATAAAAGCAGACAGTGTCATTGGATTGCATAAAATATGCCGCGCGTCCAGTAACGCCAGTAATTTTACCTTGGCAATATTTACGTTATATTCTCAATTTAATTTACATTAAAACTCGCCTTTTAGCTCTTTTTTCTCTGAGAAATGCAGTTATGGAATAATAACGCTGGCTGGAAGATGGATCAAGAACATAAAATCAAACGATCTTCTGTATCTCGAATTCCACTAAAAAAAAACACTACATGTGATTATGAGACAATATCTCCTTTATTATGTAAGTTCGCAGATAGTTGTGGTACACACCTGTGGAGTAACGGTCAGCGCGTCTGGCCGCGAAACCAGGTGGCCCGGGTTCGAATCCCGGTCGGGGCAAGTTACCTGGTTGAGGTTTTTCCGGGGTTTTCCCTCAAGAAGCAAATGCTGAGTAACTTTCGGTGCTGGACCCCGGACTCATTTCACCGGCATTATCACCTTCATTTCATTCAGACGCTAAATAACCTAGATGTTGATAAAGCGTCGTAAAATAACCCAATAAAAAAAGATAGTTATGGTATTGATATGAATGAATTTTGCTATCACAGAATTTCAACATGTGTGAAACATAACCGACAAATTTTGCTCGGAGCCGTCTAACAGAGACAGGTTTCCTTTAAGTGACGTAAATCTACTACACAGACCTCCGAGCTTCACTACTTTTCGGTGAAAGCTAAGTTAAGGATTTTATTATCACTTACAAAGCGTCGTTTTCGATTGGATTTGAACCGATGAACCTGGGACTCAACGGCTAGTATTGCTAGATAATGTAAAAAAGTTTTACAAGAAGAAACAACGAATGAAGACAATTATATTATGATGGAATACAAAATTATAAATACATACGAACAGAAGATCTATTATAAATTTATCAACGCCTTGATTTACATATAGATAGAGAGAAAAAAGCAGAATAATCCAGGAAAACATTGCGGTAAAAAGAAGCAAACCAAAGACATTTACATATTAGACTTGCCAGAAGCATCAACTAGTAATCCACAAATCATTTACTCAAAAAAAATTCAGTAAACACATTAAACTAGTAGAGGAGATAAAAAAAAATGTGGGAAGATAGCCCTGTCAACAAACCACTTATAATCTCAACGAAACACGAACAGTGGGAATACCCTTGTCAAGCAGCTTAACTCTTTAAACAAGAAGCAATAGACATCAGCAATGCAGCAATCTGTCATCCTCGACACGTGTCATACTGTACGATAAGTTTTTAAATTCATAATGCATACCACAGTACCTACATGGTTTTAATATATTTATAGATATACACAGGAGTGTGGTCGTAAATATAATAGCATCAGGGTGCTTTGTGGAAAGTTTATTATTATTATTATTATTATTATTATTATTATTATTATTATTATTATTATTATTATCATTATTATTATTATTATTATTATTATTATTATTGCGGTAAAACCCCGATAAGACACGGTTCAACAAACCGCGTGTAAACAGTGTATTTACAGGGACAGCGTATTAGGCGGGTCTTCTAATTTATTTATTTATTTATTTATTTATTTATTTAAGATGACTGCCAATGTATGCCCAGTACGTGCTCTACCAGGTAGGTCTCAGAATGGAACCCACTGCCGACATTGTCGGAGTGAGAAAGAAACACTTGCTCACATTCTGGGAGCCTGTCCTCATGGAGAACTACTGAGGAATAGTCGTCACCACAAGATTCGATCCCTCCTAGCATCGGCCCTACGAGGAAAAAACTACCGAGTGGAAGAGGAGGTCCATGGTTTGTCCACAAATGGATCTACAAGGCGCATTGACATCATCGCTATCCCGACAAGATCAACAAGCGGATTCATAATTAATCCAACTGTAAGGATGGAAACGTACGAAAATCAACCTGCTGAGGTACATCAGGAAAAATGCGACATATACGACTCCACTATACCATATTATAAGGAAAAATATCATCTAACGTCGATCGAAGTTATTGGATTACTGATTGGGGCTGAGGAACCATCACAAAAAGATTCGCGCATTTTTGTAAGCAGTTTGATCTAGGACAAACTCTTGTCACTGAAGTATCTATGTCTGCAGTGAAGGGATCTATAAAAATCCTAAGAAACCATCTCTACAGTTATATAGATTGATCTCTTTGCTATGGCGATCTGCTCACTTAAGTTGGGTCTTGCAACTAGTGCTAAATATACGACTGTGATCACCCAATAGCTAATAGATACTAGAAAAATTTTATGTTTCTTCTGGAATTAATGATGTTTTCTTTAGTCTTTTCCAATTATTTCTAATTGTGCTATTTCTTATTCTTTTTCTTCTCCATTGTTCTCTTTTTTTTCATTATAACAAAAATTTTATGGTAAGCTTTGTCTTCTAGGCAGCCTTCACTTGGAGGAAGCTGAATAAAATTTATTCGAAATAAATTTATTTATTTATTTAATTTATTTATTTATTTATTTATTTATTTATTTATTTAATTTATTTATTTGTTATTTATTGTTGAACATAACAGGCAAAGCCCTATTACAATGTTCACGATTAAGCCTATAGCATATAGAGTTTCTAATATTCTCTCATTGAGATGGACATAGTACAGTTTTACCCCATTATGTAATATGTCAAAGACCGGTATGTGCTTAATCACTTCGAAAAAAAAAGTATTTTACATGCAAATTTACTCTCGCTCAATATACAAAAAAACGAGTACCGGTATATATATATATATATATATATATATATATATATATATAATAGGACTTACCGCAGTTAATAAAAATTATAATATATTTCTTCATGACAGTCATAAGTATTCTAATTCAAACTCCTGTAATTGTCCCAAGTTAAACATATCGACCCAAGCAAAGTATTTAGGTATTATTACTGATAAAAATCTACGTTGGAACAGTAAAGGTACTCGTCCACGATGCTAGTTACATAGCGCGCTATTTTTAATAGCGCAACAGAAACATCACATCGCGTTTACACACATGGCCAGAATAGCGCGCTATTTGCAATTTTTTGTATAGCGCTAGAAGATGTCAGAAAGATTTTTCAGCACGTGTTTACATGTCGCTATGAAATTCGCGCTGGATTCTCTGGCGCAAGAGCGTTCTACTTGACTTTGTAGCACTGACGGTGTAGCCTTACTCGTTCATGTGTCCATTCTAATTATTTTTTCATTTTGACCTTAAACAAATAAAGTGAAAGTGTAAGAAAAAATGTTCAATAAAATAAGAAATATTCTTGATTATACTGTATGCCTATTCACAATATCAAAATCATTCCTACACATTATATATCAACCTCAAAATATTTAATATTAATGGGTTAGTGCAGAGCTGGGCGATTCGTGTTAGCTTGAGCAACTATTATTATAATAGCAACAAAAGGCTATTATCTATCATAGATCCAACTATACGCATGGAGAGAGATCTAAACCAAGCTCATCAGGTTGATCATGAAAAGGGGGCCATTTATGAACCTTGTATTCCCTACCTTAGTGCCAAGTATAACATCCCTCTCTTCAATTTGTCAGTGACAAGTTTATTTTTCGTGCTCGGAATTTTTTACCAAAATTTACATATAATTTTTAAAACAATTATCAATATCATCTTTTGAAATTCAAAAAAATCATCTCGCAAATTCTAAAACAGGCCTGCACAAGATTTTCGCTTTCCGAGCCGGCTCACAGCTCATGAGCGGAAAGCAGATATTAGCTGCGCTCTGTATAAGGGTGACTGGAAGAAGGGGTGATCTCGTACAAAATATACACAAAAGTAAGTACTATTACGAGTGTTTATGAAATTAATTCCCGTTCAGTGTTTGCAAAACTATCTTGGACTATTATTAATTAATAAAGAAATATTTATTTTACAGAAGTAATAGAAATTCTATAGCTACTTAAATGTACAATATCATTTTGTTATATTTTTATTTTTTGGACTTTGGTTTCTTCCGAGGTTTTCCACAGCCGTGGGACTGAAGCCGGATGGTGTATGGCGAGTCCTTGGCATCAACACCTTTGATTTGATTACCCCCTTTGATTTGATTACCTGGTTGGGTTTTCCGAGGTTTCCCCCACCGAAAAGGCAAATGCCGGGTAATATTTTGGCGAATCCTCGGACCTCATTTCATCTCACTACATCTCGCCAAAATGTAAAAAAAAAAATTGTACAACATTGTAAAAATTGTAGAAAATTACTAAATTGTAAAACTATAAAAATTTGTAAAAATTGTAATTGTAATATTGTAAAATGTTGACATGTTCCACATCTTAAAGCTTCATTGCTCATGTAAGATCTATGGAATAAAATAAATGAATGAATGAATTATTTATCAGTGCATCAAAACGAGGTTTTATGCTGTTGGCAGCTGAAAGGAACAGTAGCCTACTGATCACAATGAAACATCAGTTACAGATGGTCGATGTCTGCCTTTATTAAAGTTTATTATAGAAAACAGTTGCTCACAAATATAAATGTTGAGCCAAACATAGCAATCATTTTCACAGCCAGCATGTGTAATCGTGGATATTATTGCTGAGGTTTAGTCTTGTAAAACTCAACCAGGCTAGTAGTATTATTCAAACGATCTTTAGCCCTTAGGTCACATTGAAGATCAATAAGTTCGAGCTGTAAATCGTTAAATATTAAATGTTACGTTCCGCCCTTTAGATTCCTACATACTGTGCTGTAGCAGTAGGTAAGCAACGTGAAACAGTTACTGAAAATAGGCCTACACACTGCACTCCACTAGATAACTGAGTGGTCGTTTCCCTCTCCTCTACCTACAGCAAGTCTATGTCATTCTGATGTATCTTCCTCCCCGTTTAGGCAAGCGGTAAACACAGCTCTCCCGCTCCGAAGGAGCGCGCGCGCTCGTTGAGCGCTGTTTGTGCAGGTATGTTCTAAAAGATTCTCTGCAAATTATACAATTTCATTTATACCACTCAGAAGGCTTTAATTAAAGATATGCTAATTTTAAATAAAATCTTTTATTTATAAGTATAATTTTAAAGTCATCTGCTAAGAATTTATTTTATAATTGATAATCAGCGGTGCTTAATTATTAGGCCTACATTTTATTTTTATAATAATACTCATATTTAATTAATTACATTTTTATTTGCTATTAATTTCCGGATCCCCGTGGCCATCCTTAATTAAGGCCGGACGATTTAATTCTCTCTCTCTCTCTCTCTCTCTCTCTCTCTCTCTCTCTCTCTCGTATCTATCTCATCCTCTCATCCTACTCCCGTAAATGCACGCATCATAGAAAATATTGTCCTTCCCACTTTCCCAATTTCCTTTGAATATTTTCCAGTTTTGCTGAATCAGTACTAATAATAGAGTTCCAAATTACAGATGCATATTCGAGTTTCGATCTTCTTCTAATAATAATAATAATAATAATAATAATAATAATAATAATAATAATAATAATAATAATAACAGTAATAATTAAAATAATAATGATAAGAATAATAATTAAAATAATAATGATAATAATCTTCTTCTTCTGCCTGACAAGTGTTAGGCCACAAGGCCTGTTACGGTCTCTCATAAAATTTTCACGCCATCACCCACAGATCTTTGGCCATGTGGTACATAATCATAAATTGCCTTTGGGAGTCTCATTCTTTCCAAATGATGTTTCGAATTAGACTGATATTGAACAATGTAATCTAAAATTGGTTGATTTTTTAGTTCCTTTAAAATTTCACAATTTCTTTTCAGATCCCATTTAGTATAACCCGCTGTTCTTCGCATGAATTGCATTTCACAGACCGTTAGTCTGCTTTTATCTGCTTTCCTCAGTGTCCGTGCTTCGCTGCCATAGCTGAGCATGATCGTACCAATGTGTTGTAGAGACGTATGTATTTCTGAACGAAGGATGGTTTCATGACACTATTTGTAATGTCCATCGCTCTTGTGTATTTATTAATTTTCTGTGATATATCCAATTCTTCAAAAATGGAATGTTTGTAACCTAAATATGGGAAACTATTACATCTTTCTAATATTTTATTACCGAGACAAATAATAATGATAATAATAACAATAATAATATTAATAATAATAACAATAATAATAATTTAATAATAATAATAATTTAATACTAATAATAATAATTTAATAATAATAATAATAATTTTAATAATAATAATAATAATAATAATAATAATAATAATAATAATAATAATAATAATAATAATAATAATAATAATAAAATGCACAGAATGTTTAATACATTTTCATGGCAGTTAAAATTGCCTCTCCACAGCTGTGAATGTGTTCAATTAAGGGAATTAGCCATCCTTTGGGACGCACGAGTGTGTACCCTACGTAAGTGACTATGAACGTGGGTAATTACTGACCGTGATCTGAAGGCAGCACAACTCACAGGAGCTCCTTAATTACCTAGGACTAGCGTCGCGAGAACTTGCGCCATCAAGAACCTGCACACACAACTTTGCGGCAGGTAGACAGATCTGAGCACGTCGTTATAAATTTCCAGTAGTCATCTTTCATCTCACACTGTGCTCACCGTAACTTGTCCGTAGCTGCCCCAACCTCGTTGCTGTTACTCGCTCTGCAGTACCTGCACTGACACTTTTCACAGATTTGCCTTGCTCAGAACTGCATACTGATAACGGTGAAATACTCTCTTATTTATGTCGGTTTGGGAGAGACAAATGAAATACGTAACTTGTAACTTACATGCAAACAAATGAAGAACAGAGAAAAGAAAAGAGATGAAATAATCAAGGAAAAGATGAAGATATGAAGCAAAATAGAATTAAATAAATAAAAGGAGTGCGAAATAAAGCAAAAGACGGGGAAATAAAGTATACCAGGAAGAAATATAACGAAACGAGGAGAAATAGAGCAAAACAGGAAGAAATGTATGAATGTATTTATTTACACTGCAAGTGGGCAAGCATCCAGTGGTAGTGGTACAAACAATATAAACAATACACAATAAAATTACAATACACAATACAATTATATACACAATACAATAAGAATACACAATACAATTATACACAATAATTACAATTAATAATAATTCATAAAATAAGTGGCCCTACATAAGTTTCACATTGGTACGGATAATAATCTTTCACTTTACTCTCATCTCACTCACTGCACTGGCAGTATGGCACATTTCACTGACACTTTAGGACAAAAATGAAGGTTAAGAGTAAGAAATAAAGGAAAATAGGGGAAAAAATAAAGCAAAAGATGGAGAAGTAGTGTAAAAAGAAAGAAATAAAGCAAAAGAGAAACAAACATGTCCGAAATAAATGGATGGAGAAACAAAGCAAAGGAAGATGAAATAAGACAAAAAGATGTACAAGACAAAAGATGAAGAAATAAAGAAAAGCAGGGGAAAATATGCAAAACAGGGTTAAATATAGCAAAAGAGGTGGAAATGAAGCAAAAGCGGGAGAAATACAGTAAACAGGAAGATACAGAACAAAAAGAAAGAAAGAAGCAATACAGGAAGAAATGAAGCAAAAAGGGAGAAAAAGAGTAAAACAGAATTAAATCGAGTAGAAAGAAGGAAATAAGCAAAAGAAGAAGGAATGAAGCATAAGAGTGAGAAACGCAGTAAAGGAGGAAGAAAAAAAGACTAAAATAAACAAAACAGCAAGAAATGAAGCGAAATTGGGAGACATATACTAATACTAGAATAAATGAAAGCATACTAGTAAGAAATTGAACAAAACAGGAAGGAATAAAGCCAAAAAAAGATAAATGAAGCTAAAAGTGGGGAAAATAAAGAAAACGAGTGGAAAATAAAGGAAAAATGAGATAAATGTAGCAAAAGAAGAAGGAATAATTAAAAGAAAAAGAAATTACGGAAACGAGGCACAAATAAAACACAAGAAGCTGAAATCAAGCCAATAAGGGAGAAATAAAGGTGAAAGTTAGAAAATAATGCAAAAGAGGTGCAAATAAAGCTGAAAGTGGAAAACTAAAGCAAAGAGGTGGAAATAAAACTGAAAGTGGAAAACTAAAGAAAAAGAGGTGCAAATAAAACTGAAATCGTGAAAATAAAGTAAAAGAGGTTTAAATAAACTGAAAGCACAGTCTAGTACAGGCTTGGAGAACTGGGCGACAATTGTGGCGTTGCGTCACTCATCGAATATGTCACGCACCCCTTCCTTCCATCCCGCGTCACTGACTTTGTATGGGAGGGGATTTGTATTCAGTATCTGTCTTATGTGATTGTATACAGGCCACAGATACGTCATTCAACGCCGGTGGACTGTGGACGGGATACCAACGCTTTCCTCATTCTTTCCACCCCTCTCTCGGAGGTTCTGCATCCCTGGTCTAGTATATACAGTTACGAAGCTCAATGCGTAGTAAATATGCATCCATAGATAGTTGCTAACCACTAGGATCGCTAATATCGCCTCATTACAGACAATGCGAAATATGTAATACCGGGACAGTCCATTATTCCTAGCACCCTCACAACTCAAGTTTAGTGGCTGTATATACTAGACTGATGTCACTGTATTATGTTTAAAACTATAATGCTGTTACAACTGTGTTTAATAACTGTGCCATATGATACTACTGTACAATAAGTAATTCGAAAACCAGTCTCATGAAATGCTTTTTGCTATTATTACGATAAACATTTTTAAAATCGTAACTTTAGTAGATAACAGTATAATATGAAGTTGCACTCACAGACAGATATATTGTTGAGCTTTATGTAATCACCCGTCAATATTTCATAAGGGTACACGATTTGACCATTGCATTCCATAGCTTGCTGTGGTTAAAGAGGAAAAATTAATTGACAACAGAGACTGTTATATTAATCTTGATTACGGAGCGATGTAAAAAATGGGGGTACATATAATCTTAGTTAAGCTTCGAAACCGGTTTTTTGCTTCATTTCATACAGGCCATTAGTTTAATCTGTCCATTAATTCAGAGAACATTTTGTTCGGTGCATTATTTACGGATATACACGCTCAATCTCCGCGCGGTGCACGTGGCTTAGAAAAAAAAATATTTCACCTCTATCAAGCGGCGGACAGTGGCTTTTATATCTGGTTTTGTTGTACTGCACTCAGCTGTCCGGCACTGGAAACCAGCACAATAAAGGACCGATAATGATCTCTTTAACTGTCATGTGTGCACGATGTTTTGCGTCATTTCTGCAGCGTGGATTTCTCTCAATAAAACTGAGAAACGTCTAGACACATCGTTCTGCGCGATACTCAGATTATAAAATGAGACAGTGAGAATTGCAAGCTGCAAACTAAATACAGTTTTCAGATAATATCATTTAAAAACATCAGTGAATGTAGAGTCCTGTGTTTGGTTACCTAGATCCTCCAAGCAGCCCGTAACAGTGTAGGTAAGCTTACAGACATGGACAAATAGTACAGGGACATCATTTTATTTTTACTTGCATTTTAATTGTACCTGCATTTCTGAATGTACTTCATTCCCACCCCTTCACTAATGTCCTTGCTCCCGTCAGACACACAAACTTACGGCTGCTGTTGCATTCGAAGTCTTCATTCATTCATTCATTCATTCATTCATTCATTCATTCATTCATTCATTCATTCATTCATTCATTCATTCATTCATTCATTTATTTTATTCCATAGATCTTACATGAGCAATGAAGCTTCAAGATGTGGAACATGTCAACATTTTACAATATTACAATTACAATTTTTACAAATTTTTATAGTTTTACAATTTAGTAATTTTCTACAATTTTACAATGTTGTACAATTTTTTTACATTTTGGCGAGATGTAGTGAGATGAAATGAGGTCCGAGGATTCGCCAAAATATTACCCGGCATTTGCCTTTTCGGTGGGGGAAACCTCGGAAAAACCCAACCAGGTAATCAAATCAAAGGGGGTAATCAAATCAAAGGTGTTGATGCCAAGGACTCGCCATAGACCATCCGGCTTCAGTCCCACGGCTGTGGAAAACCTCGGAAGAAACCAAAGTCCAAAGGGGGATCCAACCCAAGCCCGAACGCAGCTCCGGAACAGCAGCCCAGCGAGTCTGCCGACTGATCTACATCGATGGCTCTACTAAAAGTATACAATACATAGCCAATCAGATTATTAAATTTACAAACGCAAACGATCATTCATAAGTTGAGTTATATTATAATACAAAACAATTTAATTAAATTTAAGGTATAAACAATTCAACCAGTTGTGATATACAGAAATTGATAATACATATCATGCAAACTACTTCAAATTACAAACACAAACAATTTATCAGTAGAGCTATATAGATTACTATTCAATTTAAAGCATATACAATTCATCGGCCAAAACTATACAAATATATACAATACAAAGTAGCATACTTTCATTAAGCTATACAAATTTGTGCAATTAATATCAAGTAGATTAATTCAATTTATAATCATAAACAATTCATCAGTTGAGCTATACATATCACCATTCAATTTACAGTAGGTCTATATACAATTCATCAGTAGAGCTACACAGACTAGTAATCATTTTAAGAACATATACAATTCATCAGCCAAACTATACAAACATATACAATCAAATTAGTTCAATTTACAAACTTATTTTCGTTAAGCTATACAATTCATATGAAGTAGATTAATTCAATTTATAAGCTTAAACAATTCATCAGTTGACGTATACAGTACATACAATTCATCAGTTATGCTAAACAAAAAATACAATACATAGTAAACAGATTAAGTCAATATAAAAACATATTTTAGTTGAGCTATATAAAATTGTACATGTCATTTAAGTAGAATAATTCAATTCACAAGCATAAACAATTCATCAATTGTGTAGAAGGTATGAGTATGTAGAAATTTGGTTAATTCTTTTCTGAACCTTTTCTCGTTGTTCTTCAAATCTTTAAGATTATTAGGCAGTGCATTGAAGACTGTTATACATGAATAGCGAACTCCTTTTTTAAAACAGCTTAGACTAACAGAGGGTAGATGAAGATCTGATTTATGTCTTGTATTAAAATGATGAATGTATTGATTAGTACTGAATTTATCTTGGTTCTTAATATACAGCATCATTAGGGAAAGAATGTATTCACAAGGTAAAGTCAAGATTTCTAAGTTTCGGAAAATATTTTTACATGAGGTCCTTTTATGCACACCGGCCATTATTCTTATAGCTTTCTTTTGTAAAACAAAAACGTGTTTAGCTTCAGACGAGTTACCCCAGAATATTAATCCATATTTCATTACAGAGTGAAAATATGCAAAGTATGACATTTTAAGTAAGTTTATATCACCAATAGTAGATAAGGATCTTAATGCATAACAGGCAGAGCTCAATTTACGAGTAATACATTCTATATGCGTTTTCCAGTTCAAGTGATTATCCAATTCTAAACCAAGAAACTTTGTGCTTATAGATTCTTTGAGATGAGTTCCATTTAATCGAATACTGTAGGAAACCTGAGCACTATTGTGTGTACTAAATTTGACTGCACTGGTTTTATCAACATTAAGTGCTAGTTTATTTGCATGGAACCATTCATTCATTAGATTCAGCACTGTATTAGAAGTGTTTATAAAATGATCGTATTGTTTGCTTGAAATAATTACACTTGTATCATCTGCAAATAAAATTACTTTAGATAAATTGTTTATGGTCAAGGCTAAATCATTAATATAAACTAGAAACAACAATGGACCTAAAATTGACCCCTGCGGAACACCATGTTTAATATTTCTAAATTCTGAATAAGTAACTTTATGACTATTTGGTACATTTATTTCTACTTTTTGTTTTCTATTTGATAAGTACGATGTAAACCAACCCAACATCTCATCTTTAATACCATAAAACTTCAATTTTTTTACTAATATACTATGGTCTACACAATCAAATGCTTTAGCCAAGTCACAAAAATCCCACCTACATGTAGTTTCGAATTTAATTAATTTAGTATTTCATCCACCAAACTAAAAGCAGCATTCTCTGTCGATTTTTGTTTTCTAAATCCAAACTGTTCTAAAACTAATATATTGTTGGACTCCAGGTAATGATATAATCTATTATACATAACTTTCTCAAACAATTTTGAAAATGTTGTTAATAATGATATGGGTCTGTAATTAGCAATAGTACATTTATCTCCCTTTTTGTATATTGGTTTTACTATTGAATATTTGAGTCTTTCTGGAAAAATACCACATTGCATTGACAAATTGCATAGATAGCTTAACGGATGGGATAATATTTCAGAACAAGTTTTCAGAACTTTACTTGGAATTTCATCATATTCAGAGGAATATTTTGTTTTTAGTTGTTTTATCACATGCATGATTTCTGCTGCGGTAGTGGGAATAAATTTGAGACCTAAAAACTCAGTGTTAAATGCATCAGTTAGGTAACCAAGTGCAGCATCTTCTGGACAATCTTGAATGTTTAAGTTCTGAATAATATTTATATAGAAGTCATTAAAATGATTTGCAATTGATTTTGGGTTATCTATTTTACTATCATTGATTTTAATGCAAGTAATATTTTCACTCTTTGAATATCGATTAGTTTCATTTTTAATAATATCCCAAATAGTTTTAATCTTATTATCTGAATTTTGTATTTTTCATTCAGATACATTTTCTTTGCATCTTTTATAACTTTTGTCAAAGTTTTACAGTAATTCTTGTAGTAATTAAGAACATGAGGATCATCACTATTCCTACTCATTAAATATAGATTCCTTTTTCTAGCACATGATATTTTAATTCCTTGAGTTATCCACATGTTTTTACTTTTACATTTTTTCACCACCTTGACTGGAAAACATTCATTGAAATAATTCGTAAATGTAGTGAAAAATGCATTAAATTTAGTATTAATATCAATGGTATCGGTACTATATACATTTTCCCAAGATTCATTTTGTAGACATGTATTTAAATGATGAAGAGATTCAGCAGTGAAGTAAACACTGCAGTGTATAGTGTGTTTCATAAGTATGATTGCGTTTTCTATAGAAGAAGAACCTATATTAGTAATATCGTACTAAAAAATTATATTCAAGAAACGAAAAATTCAATTTCAGAGAATATGCTTCAAAATGTTTTTAATAATATGCGTAAATAATTGAAGCCTGCATTGTAATGAACGGCAACCATTTTCAGCAACTTGTTTAAAAATTCAGATTAGCTTATTTTGAATTGAGTTGGCTAGAAGCAAAGGAATGCTAGTGACATTTGTAATAACATGAGTTAAGTGCTATCAGTGTAAGCTAAAGTATCTAAAATTTTAGTGGCAAAGGGATATTTTAATCGCATCACATATTAAAACTTAAATAAAAATTTCTCCGATTTTACGAAAGCTTAAATATTTAAACCCCATTTTCTCAAAATAAACTTAAGTGCACTTACAGCCCTTTACTTATGACCCCCTCAATTTAAGTGCACTCTCTATATTGTATGTTAACATCAATAATTAATATGCTAAATAAAGTAGACATTACATAATGAACATAGCCACCGGAAAAGATGAGTTTTGAAAAAAATGTTACTACTCTGCTGTACTTTGATAAATTCCGTAGAAGTGGTGATCAAACTGAAAATTGTAATATAGTATTTCCCTACAACATAAATGGATACACTACTTTTCTCTCCTCCTATACCTAGTAAAATGATTTGTTTACATATTGCACTAGTAACATCAAACTCCTGTAATGGAAGGGGGCAACAGTGTTTCCGAGTATAGCCAGGTTAATGTTAAAAATGTTGGTAAAAATAAAGTGATGTCCCTGTATATGCGTTACAAGAGCGGTATGTTGAAGTTTTCAAGTTCGAGGAAAAGTTTGAAAAAGCAAAACGTAGTTGACCTTTTTAATTTCCGAGAATTGAAAAAAACATACCGCTCGTGTATCGTACATTATTTTGTGCGAAGATCATTTATTACATACCTGAAAGAGGAATTTCTAATTAGTTGCAATGAAATCTCCATCTTGGTTTCTGTTCAATGACGGCAAATTTGCAAAACAAAAATATCTATCTTCAACATTGTTGCTTTAAAATGTTTTCTGTGTTTACTATACTCCAGCAGGCCGTGATATAGGTCTGTCTTTCCCCCAGTCTATGGAATCTTGTTGATTTTTTCACGGTTTCCTTAATGTTACTTGCATCACGAAAGCAGTAACTTTAGTGGAGTTGTAGAGTTTACTTAATTTTTGCAAATATTTAAAAACAATAATTAACAGTGTAATTTAGGTGAAATTACAGTGGTAAGTTTCAATTTATAATTATTACTATATTGAATGTATCTAAAAATAATATGTTAAAAGCCTAAAGCA
This sequence comes from Periplaneta americana, assembly GCA_025594305.2. NCBI lineage: Eukaryota > Metazoa > Arthropoda > Insecta > Blattodea > Blattidae > Periplaneta > Periplaneta americana. Next base: position 46,364,597 of record JAJSOF020000033.1, on the reverse strand, counting down.
GTAAAATCAATATGTCACTTAAGCGGTAAGAAGAGGGAAATTGTTATGTGTGTTAGGTTCGGAATACTGAATGTGGAATTTTAGACTTTCCGCGGATTGGTTTTGTGCGGAAACCAAGCAAATACGCACGATCTCGCACAAAATATTCTTACACAGGAGTTGAAAACAATCTTCTGTATATTTGTACGAACATATTTAAGATTGCACATATTGCCGCAAACAAAATTATAGTCTTTACGTGAATGTATAACATATACTAAACAGTATAATGAGAACACACAATAATACAAAATAAAAATGTATACTCTCACTGCACGACAATATATGGCTGGACGTAAGTATTCATACACTTTCAATAACACTAGTCTACAAATTTTAACTTTGAAAATTGTGCCGAAATGAAACATTGTTACTATCCACATATTTGCCATGCTGAATCAAAAAATGGAACCCATTTTTCAGCAGCACCCTCAGATTTTCAGTTATTACCCTTATTACACTTCTGAAAAGTTCGATACTAACTAAGCAGTCCCACATTTTTAATATCTAATGCAGAATGCATGAACATAGTCTTTCACTATTATAGTGGTGTTAGTACTAAATATAAAGTATCCTTCATGTTATAATGATATAAATAGCTATTTACACTTACGTAGTGGAAGGAGGCGTCGCTTTAAAACACTTTTTTGTGTGTGTTTTAGTATACTCTCTTTGTATGAACGAGCAGTACTCACTCATCAGAGATGGAACCCAGCTCCCTTTATAACGCTGTTCCATCTGTAAAATGTCTTGGTGAAAGCGTTCCCCTTGTTCGTCATTCACTGCACCCAAGTTTTTAGGAAAAAATCTAAATGAGAATGCAGGAAGTGCATTTTGACAGACATTCTGTATTCAAAATTTTGAAAGAGACTCTGAACTAATTGTCATTATTTTCTTCCTTCTTGTTGCCGAGGAACTCATTCACAACACTTTTAAATGACTCCCATGCTACACGTTCGTTTGGAGTTAATTTTTCTTTAAAAAATCGATCACGCATCATTTTTTTAACCTCAGGTCCAAGTCCAAAGAATATTCCTTCTTTTAATTTTGCAGCACTCAAACCAGGGAATATTCTTCGTAGATATTTGAAACCTTCGCCTGCTGTGTCCATACCTTTCACAAAGTTCTTCATGAGCCCTAATTTAATGTGTAAAGGATGGAGATATATTTTTTGTGGGTCAACTAAAGGTTTAAATTTTACATTATGTTTCCCAGGAGTGAAATCTTCTCTTCTTGGCCATTCCTTGATTATATAGTGATGTTGAGTATATCGGCTGTCCCAAAGGCAGAGAAAAAGCATATTTAGTGAATCCATTCAGCTTTCCATGTAGAAGACTTTAAGTTCCCGCAAATATGCCAACATTGGTTTTCATATTTTAATGACTTCAAGAATACGACGCATGTTTTCGTATTTTTTCTTTCATTGCTGAACTGTATGCTACAGTTATAAAGGAAAGTTATTACGATTGTGTAAAAAAAAACGGCTTTCAGACTAATTTTAGAGGCATATCTATAAATAAGCGCCACTCTTCAGCATTATCTGTAATACCTAGTTTTAATCAGTCCATTTACATCGCTGCATGTACAAACACCAGAATGTTTAACTATGAAAAATGGTAATAGATCCTTATTTATGTTTCTAAATACTGAAACGTTAGTAGCTATCTTTATCCAGCACCTTCCATTCCTGAAGACGAGATTCTAGAAGCTCAGTCAGCTATTTAGTTAAGTACAAATCACGTACCAGATCGTTGAGTTCCACCTATGTTTTAAATGTGGCTTTTCTTCTCTATCTTCATCTGGAATGTAGACGTCATCCCTTGATGTAGAGGGCTGCACATCATCAGATGACGTTATGTCAGATTCCGATTCTCCTTGCCATTAGAAGATGGAATGGGAACAGGTAAATTTTCTCCATGAGGTATTGGTCTTATAGCTGATGGGAGATTAGGAAACTGAATGGGTCTCTTATTTTTTTAAGAAAATCCAGTAGCATTGGTTAAGCAGAAATAAATTCATCTTCGTGGTTCTTTTGTTCACGCCATACCATTGGTTCGGAAAGTTTTTACAACTATTCCTTTGCTTCTTCATTTCATTTCACACAGAACAGTTCACACTACTAACAAAACCTCTACACCCGAACTAAACAAAATACAGACTGACTCTCTCTCTCTGTTTTCATTACCAGGCACCGTGTAAATCTATATTTTCTTTCAAGTATCAACAAACCATGATTCAGATGTGTAAAGTGAAGAGGGACTTGGTACATGTATACTAGGCATTGAAAAATGTGTATAAATTCTATATTTATAAAGCCAAATTATTGAAATTTATTTCGTGTGTGCCTTGTTAAATGGGAATACGTATGCATACATCGAAATTAAACATAGGCTCCTGTGGCTTCCACCAGTTTCCTCAAGCGGGCGGTAATGGAATCCACAGTCTTCTGGAGGAAGTTGCGTGGGGCATTGGTGATAATGCCCCGAATTCGTGCATCAAATTCTTTATTGTCTCTGGACGGGTTGTGGCATTCCTTCCTTTCTCTGTATGGCACCATCTCTTAATGAAAACAACGGAATTCCACATTTCATAGCGTGCAGTTCGTTCGCGAACAAACAGGTGATCGACCATCTCTGCTATTGTTGCGCGAACCACCCCACGGCCACCATCTATACTACGGACGCACAAAAGTTCAAACTCTATTTAATGATTTACATGTACACACAATTTTCATTATGATTGCATCAATATTAAAAATTCCACAGGCAATTAATAATACCTAGTTACTTCCCGCCAGCACTGTATTTATGGCTATTCATAAAATACAACATTGTTGCAGTGCTCGGAAACCTGACGTGATGGAAAAAATCTGATCACATATTCGTAATCAGCGCATCAGACTTGGTAATAATCAGCATTCTGTTTGTCGGCACAAAAATGCTGTTGACTAGTGTAATAAGAGAAAAATAGTATTGTTGACTGATTTAATAGCGAGTTTGCATGTCTTTCCTGTATGTAATTTCTCTTACCCTATTTGGCATTGAATACACCAGCTTATGTGTTGCTTTGATCTATTGTTTCTCCTTTCCTGCTGCAGAAGGCTTTTCAATTGCGACTTGCTTGTTACATGATGTTTTCTCATCCTAGACTCTTAACTCACTCAAGATGCTCTATAGGATTTGTATCCGGAGACTATGGACGTGTTTTCAACGTGTGGAGAGTTTTATAAAGGAACCACCGACGAACAATGCCCGCCATATGTTTGGGGTCATTGTCTTGAAAGTAGAAATCATTACCAAGATTTAGTTTTTCTGTGTTTTTTTTTAGATTTTCTTTTAAGATCTTCAAATACTGGAATTTATCCACATTTCTCTTATATGAAAACCAACTTCCCTACACTTGAAGCGGTCATACACCTCAATACCATAACACCATCACCTTCATTCTTCATAGTAGTTAGGAGGTTCTTCTCATTGTACTCCGTGTTAGGTTGGTTCCAAACCAAAATATGTCAATCGTTGTGAAAAAAATATTAAATTTGCTCTAATCGGTGAACGTTATATTCTCCAAAAATGTATTATTTTTTTCTACATACTTTCTTGAAAATTGTAACCCCTTGTTTCTGTTTATTTTGCTTATATGAGGTTTCATTCTTTGTACTCAGCGCGATGTAGGACCCCTGTTATTGTTGGTGAAGTTACTGGATTGTTAAAATATTCTTCTACTTGAGCTGCTATTTCAGATGAAGTTCTTTTAGGGCTTTTCTTAATTAAGTTCATTACATACCTCTCTTCTCTTGAAGAAAGTTTCTCTGGACGTCCACTTCTTCGATTGCTTACTAACACTGTTTTACCTTTGAGCCTATTCATTATGCTTTGGACAGTAGATCGGCTCCTTCAAACTGTTTTGGCTATCTCGGAATATGATTTTTCTTCTTTTGAGGTGAAAGAATTATTCGCCTCTCCTCAACAGACATTTCCTTACTCTTTCTCCCTCTTTTCAACAAAGCAGTCTCTCTCCAGGCAATAAGACCTTCTCTATAAGTATATAGTACTCAATTGAGTAGGAGTGGCCACTGTTCACTAGTTCATTTATCCCCTTTAACTTGCACTCTACGAATAATTCTGTCCGGTCAAAAATCGTTGTAGACAAACATAAGTTCGGCTTATAACTTTATTGTGTAATGCAGAAAGAGTATTGTATTGTATAAAACATACAATGATAACGTATTTTACTTTAAAACTGATCACTAGACAGTGGATACGGGATGACTTAAGGAAAAGTGAAGTTGTTTTGTATCGGAGTATAGCCTATGGCACGTGCCGCGTCGTCCGTCTTTTGTGTACCTGGCGAGTACAGCAGCGTACATAACGAAGGAACCCCGGTCCACATTGCAACGCAATGTGTGCAGTTGTGTTATCCTGCTCAAGTATTTAGTACGAGTTGAATAGTGTAGTGCTGATCCATTAAAAATGTCGAAGTCACAACGTTAAATTCGCTCAGAGATACGAAATGCAATTAAGAAGTATGAGAGTGACATTTTATGT
>JAJSOF020000033.1:46350463-46359911 GCA_025594305.2 Periplaneta americana | reverse complement strand
ACAGCCTCCTTATCGATATAAAAATGAAACTAAAAGATAAAATTATTTAGAACCAAATTGCAGAAGTACCTAATTTCTCACGCCTTCTATTCTGTAGGTGAATTCATGACATTCAATAACACTTCATGAAATTGATACTAAAACTTTGTGTTGTACTAGTAGACTATATTGTAAATCTCATCTGTATATATTTCATCTAGACTGTTATTACAAATCAAGACTTTATAATAATATTAAGTTTTTTGACTTGTTCCATATTCTAGCTGTAAGCAATGTATGAATACCATGGCATGTTAATAAATACAATACAATACAATGCTTATTGAAAAGTGCGCCGGGAGCACATGGGCTGAGATACATTCTTACAACTAGGGCTAGGATTTTGATGAAATTGCATCTTTTTTCTAGAAAGCCAGAGACATTGCTGCTTTAGTATTTATATGTTATGTGATAAACTGAGCGTTTTAAAATATATTTGTTAGGGCATTTTTTTTTTTTTTTTGCATTTTTGACCTCTTACAACTCATAAGAGCATTTTGTGTTTTATTCGGTCATTTTTGGAGTATTTTCATTTAATTTTGGCCATAAATTCCCATTATTAATGTGAAATATTATTTTGTTTTCTTTTGATATTTTTTCTACATAATTTTTTAATTATTAATCATTATTTTGTATATTATTTTAATCGTTTTTCTATACAAATATTGTCATTTTAAAGTAGTACACTCTTACGTAATGGATCAGTCCAACCACCCCTTCAATACAGACTCCTCTATACCTGCTAGTTCCGAATAAGAGTGGCCTTGTGGTGGACTATATGGAACTACATCAGGTAAAATAATTAATTGAAGTGTACTATTTACAAAAATTATGTAAATTTAAATAAACTTGAATGTTGGTACTAGAATTTAATTTAATTACTAGTCTAAATACTAATATTTGTACTAAGTCAATTATGTAAAATAAATTTTTTGGGCATTTTTAAGGGCATTTCTGAAAGATTTTTTAGTTCATAAATGCATTGCTTTTAGGACATTTTTTCATGATTTATATGTCATAACCATGTTAGGTTGAGAAGGGCAGCGCTTATTTCGTTATAAAAACAAACGGGATTGCTAAGTTGATTTAAGAGGGGAGGTACATCATTGGTGAGCAAAAATTTAGCGAAATTAATATATTTATAGCTCAGCTACTATAAAAGCTAAATGAATAAAACTTTACATACTTAATCTACCTACATTAAACTTTATAAAACGTTATTCAGAATATTAAAATGGCTAACAATTACCTGCAAAAATAATATCAAACTTGTACAATTATTTTTACAATCATAATGCATTTACATAACAAAACCTACAATTAATTAAATACTGTATATTCTGATTCTTTTACAGAAATATTATAAAGACCTACATGACCACATAATCTGGGATATCTTACCTAGTCCTTCAGGAAATATTTTTTCTTAATAAAATTAAAAAAAATAATATTGAAAGTAACGATTAAGAAAAAGAATTCTTAAAGGAATAGGTGACGAGCTAATGTGGTTGTGAATCCAGTTGTCTTTCCCCTTTAACACGAACGCAGCTTTGAACATAACCCTCTACTTTCATCTAAGTTGATCTTGGTATCACTGCATAATTTAATCAACTCGTATGACAAGTGACCAGGTATTGAACTTTATGGCTCTCAAGGTTGCTTCAGGTGAGTGGTGCAAACTGCCTGAAATATACCTGGAGAACTAATCCACCGCGCTTGTAAAGTGCTTCGGACTGCTGTGTTATGAATCCCCGCGGGAGTTATCAAACCTACGTGTAACGATCCTCACACCTTCTCACACACACTGCAACCTTGAGCAAGAGTGCGGTCCCTCGGGAAGCGAACTCCCCTACATGGCCCGCATATCCTGCAGCGTCTTGTGCGCCTTCCGTGTTCATAAATTCCCCAGTAGGCACTGTAGTATACGAAAACACGAAAGAAGATACGGGACTTACTGTGGGTTTTATTAAAACACTTGCTTAAAATACCCGCCGTTACCTCGGTTTTCTATTTTGCTTCTATTTTAAAGTAAACTGTTGTTTATTGGCATGTACAGGGAAATCGTTTTGTGCGAGATCGTGCGTATTTGTTTGTTTTCCGCACAGAACCAATACGCAGTAAGTGTGAAATACCACATTCAGTATTCCCAACGTAACACACATAACAATTTCCCTCTTCTTACCGCTTAAGCGCGACATTCATTTTACTGCTTTAGGCTTTTAACATTATTTTTAGAGACGTTTAACATAGTAATAATTATAAATTGGGAACTAACCACTGCAATTTCAACTAAATTGCAATGTTAATTATTGTTTTTAAATATTTGCAAAAATTAAGTAAAGTCTACTACTCCACGAAACTTATTGCATTCCTGATACAAGTAACAGTAAGGAAGCCGTGAAAAAATCAACAAGATTCCAGATGCCGACGTTATTAATGCAATATGTTATATAAATAATATTGTTAAAATATTAAAATGAAAAATAAATCATTACATAACCTTACCGTTTGTTTTAAGTTCGAATATATAGACTGGGGGGAAAAAAAAGACAGATGTATATCACGGCCTGCTGGAGTATACTAAACCAGAAAACATTTTATAGCAACAATGTTGAAGAAAGATATTTTGGTTTTCCGAAGTTGCCGTCATTAAACAGAAACCAAGATGGAGATTTCATTGCAACTAATTAGAAATTCGTCTTTCAGGTATGTAATAAACGATCTTCGCACAAAATAATGTACGATACACGAGCGGTATGTTTGTTTTCATGTTCTCGGAAATTAAAAAAGCTCAACTACGTTTCGCTTTTTCAATCTTTTCCTCGACCATGAAAACGTCAACATACCGCTATTGTAACGCATATTACTATTACTAGGTATAGGAAGGAAGAAAAGTAGTTCATCCATTTATGTAAACTAGGAAATATTGCGCTTTTGAGTTTGATCATTTTCATTAGTTTTTTGTTTAATCAAACTACAGTATAGTATGAACAATGTGTGTTTTTACTCACGAACTGAGTTGTCCATGTGCACGTATTCATTATGCAGTGTATATTATACTGTCTACAGCACATTAGCGTACAATATAGAGAATGAAGTTAAATTGAAAAATAATCATAATATGGATATTTCAACACATTTTTGAAAATGGTGGCCTTTAATTTCGATACAGGCTTCAGTTCTAATGTGCATATTATTGCATTATAGACTATTGTACCTAATCCCAATTACCAGTTTCGTTCTTCGTACTAGTAACTCATGTTGAAATAATCTGTACCTACTCTATAAAAGAATACCTTACGTACTGTAAATTCAATCTTCACTTCTGCCCGATCCGAAAAGATAAAATTACTTAGACATACTATCTACTGTCCGTCCAAGTGGTTATGTCGTAGGGTCGTAGAAAGGGAGGAAATCACGTGACAGTTAATTACTTAACGTTGCCCTTTTATTTAAGTTATTTTAAACGGTTGTATAATGTTACGTAGACGTCCAATTCCTAACAGAAATTAATGTTCTCAGAAGAGAGCTAAGACAGCCCAGCCACAGCTGGCGAATAAAAGCTGATGGGGAAATTGAGATACGACGTAGGCAAATGGACGAAAGTACCTGTGCGAAAATGATAGAATATTGAAAGCTCTTTCGTCACTGGAAAACGCGAACATATTTTTGGAATGTACTGTTTACTATGACCGTAAGGCTACTATGACTGTATATGCGGTCTTGGATCTGTGTGGAGGACGGTTGAACTTCATTAGTAGAAAGAGTGGGAGTGAAGTACATTAAAAAACTCAGGTACAATAAAAATTGAAATAAAAATAAAATGATGTCCCTGTACTATCATTAAACACAAGTCGCGAAAAAAAAATCAGTTTTAATATTTAAGCATCTATACCAGGCCTGCAGAACCCGTCAGTAGGGGTAATATGACGTCAGCCTCACTTCACTTCTATTGGGGATGATCGACGTCTGCGTAAAGTTTTTTACATTTGAAGGTGCATCAGTGGCGGCACTGTAATTTTCAAGACGAATTGTAATAAAGTCATTGTATTAATAATGCGTTATCTCGTTTCAAAATTTACAATTATGCTAGATTTCCTGTCGGTAGTTTCTTTGAGATTTTTTTTTGCACCTAGCCTGCTTTAGATTTTCTAAAACTTTTCTCGTATCATCACCTACGGAAACATAAATTTATAGCATTTAGATAATGAACCTTCAAAGTCACTATTCATTTCAATACAAAATGAACACAACGAGTGATGTCCTTAATTTAACAGTATATAAGTAAATAATCAATATACATGTATGAATGATTTGAGGCTTTCTCGGCGTTGGTTCGCTAATATGTTTTCGCGGGATATCAGCCGAGTTAAAATTTTGGAATATTCCAAGCTTTCAACTGCTATCTCTGCAACCATCTTCAGGGAAGTTGTTAATATGTTTTCGCGGGATATCAGCCGAGTTAAAATTTTGGAATATTCCAAGCTTTCAACTGCTATCTCTGCAGCCATCTTCAGGAAGTTGTTAATATGTTTTCGCGGGATATCAGCCGAGTTAAAATTTTGGAATGTTCCAAGCTTTCAACTGCTATCTCTGCAGCCATCTTCAGGGAAGTTGTTAATATGTTTTCGCGGGATATCAGCAGAGTTAAAATTTTGGAATGTTCCAAGCTTTCAACTGCTATCTCTGCAGCCATCTTCAGGGAAGTTGTTAATATGTTTTCGCGGGATATCAGCCGAGTTAAAATTTTTTCAACTGCTATCTCTACAGCCATCTTCAGGCCACGACTTTCTGTCCAGACACAACTTCACTGAAGATGGCTGCAGAGATAGCAGTTGAAAGCTTGGAACACTCCCGCGAAAACATATTAGCGAATCAATATACAGTTTGTAATAATAAACTTACCCGAAAGTTCATCTATTCCATAATTCTTAATATGGGCTTTGTTGAAATGTGCTTTAATATTGAAATGACGAATATAAATAAATTGGATGAGATACAATAAACAAACAATTCTTTTGTCTTCTTCAACAACAAAATATTCATATTCCCATTTCCTTTTGAAGTAGTATTTCTTCACGGGTTTAGATTTTGCCATGTTTCAGTTCTTTCCAAGCTACAGTGTGTTTGTTTATTTATTTACTTATTTACTTAACTTATTTATTTATTATTTTTTATTTATTTATTTGGCTGCAGTGCGTTACGGTCATATAGCTATCACTCACTTATTAACATAAAATTTATATATCGTTCTATTACTAGTAAAACCAGTTACGTCCAGTAATGCAATTTTGTAAAAACAGGAATTAAAACTTTATTAATGTACGAAAAATCATAAAAAATTATTCAAATAAAGTAGTTGGTTTGTTGCCTACAACATTTTGGACTTAGTCCATTTTAGTAGAATACAGAGCACGGAAAGACAAGTCGGGGACTGTACTTAACTTACTTTACATAAAAAGTGGAGTTAATCAAGCAGGTTTACTTCAACAATGTCCTGCAATATTACACGCTTGAGCGTCTTACCCAAGGCATTTTACCTCTGTAATGAACCTTTAATCAACCACACAGATGTAGTTATTTAAATAAAACGACTAGTAAGAGCAGTGATCGATAACACTACTCACTATGACTGCGTCCCGGTTTTGACTTTCTAGGGCAGTGATGTCAAAGCAAGCACATTTTTCTGGCTTTGACGTCGTGCGCGGGCATCAAGCGCTAAGTATGGAAAGAGGAAGGGTTGTGTATATGAATAAGCAGCCTATTGGATTAACCTTGCGTTACTCATGTTATAAATATTCTCACCATTGCTCAGGTGGGGTTTCATAAACCCCATTTTAAATAACTAATATATTTTTCCGCAAGTTTCAGAAATCAGATAAACGCAATTAAATATACTATTCTTAGTTCACTTAAACAATTTCTTAAGTGAACTCTTCTGGATGTGATTGAAAAGTATACAGATGCACAGAGTACATACTAGCTCCATCTCTTAGATTTTCGTTGAAATATACGCACCGGGGTTTACCACACCCCACCTGAGTAATGCAGGGTTAAGAAAACAGTGGTGCACAAACGTCAGACGGAACGTGACATTTTATGTTGTTATTTGTATATGGCTTTTTTCCTGTTTGATATTATCTACATTGTCTGTAAAACAAAAGTACTAACACCAATTTCTTAATACTGCAGTTGTGTTTTAAATGTTAATAACATAATAAAGAGTTAAGAAGGAATATTCACATAAATTCCATAGTACTGCAACTATATTTTACTAAATGGATGAAACACATAATTCATAAAGAAAGTAATATCCCAAAAAAAGAGATTGAGTGTGACATGTTAAGTTTGAATTGATATTGATGGTACCTTTAGCCTTATAAAAGTAATCAATAAACTAATCAAAACAATATTAGAGTACAAAGCAAAATTACGTAGGTACTGTATATGTTTTAAGTGTAACTAATATTCCATAACAAAACACTTATTACATTATGCTTTTAAGATGATATTGGTGAGCAACTTCCTATCATCAGAATATTAAATTATTTTCTCGAAATGTGCTGAAGCTATAGAGCTCACATTTTACAACAAATGGGCACGTATCTTTTGCTTATGATGTAACAGTAGTTGCTTTGTTAATTCATTTCCTTACAAACAATTTCTATGCGAATATTTCCAAAATTTTCAATACACTATCTTCAGTAATACGTATTTAGTGTATATTAGATTTACGAAAATATTCTATAAGGCTACTAAATAAATAGGCCTATATCTGAAAATTTCACTTTTCTATTTAAAAAATTGAGAAAATATTTCTTTTGAATAAAAAAATCAAACTTGTGAAAAATGAGCATTAAAATTAAAACTTACATTCTTATAATGCACTTATAGGCCTACTTCTCAGACAAATCTAAAAATTAACATGGCTACAGTTTTAATAAGTTCTCTTCCCTTTATCCATTGAATCAGTGCTGGCCATCCCTCAATATAGCTCGACCAAGGAGCACATACTAACTCTTTCGTCTGTCTCTTTCCTTTCCCCTGTAAAGCGCTCAGGCTCTCCTGAGCTCTAAAGCGCGCGCTTGCTCCTATAGGCATCAATTGACATGACTGTTCTAGGGGAAGAGGGCGTAACTATGTTGTATAATAACGTGCCTGTACCTGCGCTGTGACGCCAAATATACTTGGAATCAAGCAACTTCATTCCAGTTTATAGGTAGCTGGAATACTAAGTCTACTTATTAGAATGCGGTACAAGCTACTTCCAATACCTGATGTAGTCTCCATTAAACTTCGTAAGGTCTGATTACTATAGTATGGCTTTGGTAAATCTATAGCTAGTATATTTAGGCCTACTTAATTTCATAAGTTCTCTTTAAACACGTCATCCATTTTCTTCCCGTTGAACACTGTTTAAATCTGTATTAAAAACCAAAACTCATACCAGAATTTTCTCTTTTCTAATAGATTCCAAAAATGAATTGAATTATTCCCCCTTGCCATGCCATCTAAAATTTCCCCTTCCATCCAGTTTCTGGGATGTGTGCAGACTTAAAATTGGGGTGAATTTAAAAAACAGATCTAAAAGCCGGATTTCTACCCTCTATGGTTTCTATCGAGGTAAGAAAAACTGCGGTGTTTCCTTCCTATATAAATATTTATGAATCTGGAAACGTTAGACCAGAGTAATGAACATCACCCTTCAGAAGTAAGATCGATTTTTGTGCAGTGAAGAAAGAAGAGTGTTGTAGGGCGGGGAATTATCGTTCCTTTCAGGAAATAAATTAAATAATAGAAGAGATGAGGAGAGAACAAACTCTAATCCAGTAGTACTGAAATAAAATATGTTACACATTGTGATGCTAAGAGTGCTTCAAATTAAATATGAATATTCCTCGCGTTGGAACATCACGTTTAACTTTACATGACATTAAATGTGTTTCATAAAATTTTTTGTCGAATATAGAAAATAGTGCAATCTAACACACAAGCTGAAATTAGACCTTATTCATTTATTTCTACGGGAAAAAGGGGATATAATTACGTCTGAAATGACATAGTTAATATTTCTATGTAACGGTTACCATTTTATTGATATTATTATTATTATTAGTAGTAGTAGTAGTAGTAGTAATAGTAGTAATAGTAGTAGTAGTAGTAGTAGTAGTAAGTAGGAGCAATAGTAGTAGTAGCAGTAGTAGTAGCAGGAGCAGTAGCAGCAGCAGTAGTAAGCAGTATAGTGTAGTGTAGTAGTCAGTGGCAGTAGTAGCAGCAGCAGTAGCAGTATAGTGCAGTGTAGTAGTCAGTGGTAGTAGTAGTAGCAGCAGCAGTAGTAAACAGTATAGTGTAGTGTAGTAGTCGTAGTGGTAGTAGTAGTAGCAGCAGCAGTAGTAATAGTATAGTGTAGTGTAGTAGTCGTAGTGGTAGTAGTAGTAGCAGCAGCAGTAGTAATAGTATAGTGTAGTGTAGTAGTCGTAGTGGTAGTAGTAGCAGCAGCAGCAGTAGTAATAGTATAGTGTAGTGTAGTAGTCGTAGTGGTAGTAGTAGGTAGCAGCAGCAGTAGTAATAGTATAGTGTAGTGTAGTAGTCGTAGTGGTAGTAGTAGTAGCAGCAGCAGTAGTAATAGTATAGTGTAGTGTAGTAGTCGTAGTGGTAGTAGTAGTAGCAGCAGCAGTAGTAATAGTATAGTGTAGTGTAGTAGTCGTAGTGGTAGTAGTAGTAGCAGCAGCAGTAGTAATAGTATAGTGTAGTGTAGTAGTCGTAGTGGTAGTAGTAGTAGCAGCAGTAGTAATAGTATAGTGTAGTGTAGTAGTCGTAGTGGTAGTAGTAGTAGCAGCAGCAGTAGTAATAGTATAGTGTAGTGTAGTAGTCGTAGTGGTAGTAGTAGTAGCAGCAGCAGTAGTAATAGTATAGTGTAGTGTAGTAGTCGTAGTGGTAGTAGTAGTAGTAGCAGCAGTAGTAATAGTATAGTGTAGTGTAGTAGTCGTAGTGGTAGTAGTAGCAGCAGCAGTAGTAATAGTATAGTGTAGTGTAGTAGTCGTAGTGGTAGTAGTAGTAGCAGCAGCAGTAGTAATAGTATAGTGTAGTGTAGTAGTCGTAGTGGTAGTAGTAGTAGCAGCAGCAGTAGTAATAGTATAGTGTAGTGTAGTAGTCGTAGTGGTAGTAGTAGTAGCAGCAGCAGTAGTAATAGTATAGTGTAGTGTAGTAGTCGTAGTGGTAGTAGTAGTAGCAGCAGCAGTAGTAATAGTATAGTGTAGTGTAGTAGTCGTAGTGGTAGTAGTAGTAGCAGCAGCAGTAGTAATAGTATAGTGTAGTGTAGTAGTCGTAGTGGTAGTAGTAGTAGCAGCAGCAGTAGTAATAGTATAGTGTAGTGTAGTAGTCGTAGTGGTAGTAGTAGTAGCAGCAG
>JAJSOF020000033.1:45588314-45692863 GCA_025594305.2 Periplaneta americana | reverse complement strand
AGAATTCTTAAGAAGATAACGTACTTTTGAGTGACATAATTGATTTAGTTTTAAAATGGTTAAAAGTCCTTGTAAAAATTATTTAAGTAAAAAAAAACTCCAAGATTTATGTGTTTATAATAGATTTCCTGAAAATATGTATTTACATAATTTTTTTGTGAAAATATGTGTTTTTATGTGAAATAAAGTTCGGGTTTTAAACTTGAAACTTCATGTTCGGAATTTTTAACTTTGTTAGTTGTGTTTTCTCACACGCAAAAATAATATTTAATTACATAGAAATCCGCTCCTTACTTATTACCCTTATTGGACTGAACTTTCAATTCTGTTCAGTCGAACTTAGGAGAGTCCATTGTATTTATAGTAATATTATAATGTAAACGTTTAAAACGCAAGTACAGAGGGTAAATATGTGGGTAGAGGAATGAAGGGATTAAAGAGAAGTGAACAAAGAGGGGAAGACAGATTGCAAGAACAAATCAAAGAGGAAGTATGAAAAGGAAGGCTGGGTAAGGAATAAGAGCACAATAGCACGCGGAGCAATAGAAAATTAAGACAGAAGAGAGGAAAAGAGAACGACAAGGCAAATGCCGGGTAATCTTTTGGAGAATCCTCGGACCTCACCTCATCTCACTACATCTCGCCAAAATATTGTAAAAAATTGCAGAAAACCGTAAAAATTGTAGGAAATTACTAAATTTTAAAACTGTAAAAATTGTAAAAATTTGTAAAAATTGTAATTGTAATATTGTTAAATTGTTACTTGTTCCACATCTTAAAGCTTCATTGCTCATGTAAGATCTATGAAATATAATAAATGAATGAATGAAGAAGGGAAAAAATGAAGAATGTAACAGAAAGAGAAGAAAAAGAGAAGGCGGAAGTAGGGGAGAGTCGGGTAGTATCGGACAGTGCGTTTTTTTCATCTACAACCATATGGTAGTACCTGAATGACATGGTTACGTTTCTCTATGCGACATCACAGAAACGTAGCCATGTCAATCAGGTACTATCATCGTGTGGTAGATGAAAGAAACTCACTGTCCGATATTACCCGATGTCCGATACTACCCGACTCTCCCCTAAACAAGAAGATAACAAGAGGATAAGAATATGAGAGAGGATAAGAAAGGGCGGTAAGATGACAAAAATAAGACGGAAGAGAACAAGGTGGCAGAAGAGGACAAAAGGATGAGAGAAGAAGACATGATGAGGACGGAAGACAAGAAGATGTCAGAAGAGGGCAAGAAGACAACGGTACAGAACAAGAAGACAACGGAAGGGGACAATAGGTTGATAGAAGAGGACCAGGGATTACAGAAGAAGACAAGAATCGGACAGAAGAAGACAAGAATGGGACGGAAGAGAACAAGAAGGGAACAGAAGAGAACATGAAAACGGAAGGAAACTAGATAATCCTGGAAGAGGACAAGAGATGACGAAGGAGACAAGAAGATGACGAAAGGAGACCAGAAGGTGGCAGAAGAGAACAAGAAGGGGACGGTACCGAATAATAAGACGACAAAAGAGGATAAGATGATATGGTAGGAAATAAGAAGTTTACATGAAGAGAGAAAGCAGATGGTGGGGAGGGGGAGAGTAAGGAGACGGAAGAGACCGAGATGAACACGGAAGGGGACAAGAAGTGGACGGAAGAGTACTTTACTGGCGGGATTTTAAATCATCTACACAGTAGCTTCTCTAGATCACAACTGAATTCCTTAAGAAATGTTTACTTTTCAAACACAAAACAGACACGCTGTGTCGAAACAACTTATTAGAATAGAGTAAACAATACTAAACCCGCAGTCATTTAACTTCTAAAAGAGAGACCTCCCTTCAAGCGACGTCTTTCATTTTGCGTGCGAACCAGAAAGTACATCAGTAAAGGAATCAGCAAACGTTATCCTATAGCAAGTTTTCCTTAAACTGTAGCCGTCTCTAGGCAATGTGTCGTTTATCTACTGATAAGTGAGTGTTAAAATAGTATAATTATTCAAGACATAAGCGGAAAGAATCACTAAATGTTACGGGGAGCCATACATTTACGATATAATAAAATATTCCTCAACCTTACATTTATAAATAATTGATTAAATGGCGATATTACCCGTGTTAATTATGTAAGCATGTGCGGCTTACAGCTGTCTCGGTGCTACTTCACATCATCCTCAGAGCCTTCTGTGTCTCGGCGTCATCTCAACTTCGCTGCCTGTTCTGTGGGTACGTTCGTGTGATGGAGAGTTGTGTCAAATAGTGTGTGTGTTCTGAAATTGATCTGTGTGTTGAGTATTTGATTAGGGTGTGTTTTAGTATGTCTGTATATTTCATATTTTTCTAGTGTGTTGAGTTTTTGGGTTGAATTTGTAGGATTTCCAGGTCTGTATTTATGTTATTGTATGTGTGATTGGCATTAGTTATGTGTTCGGCATATGTAGATGTATTGTGTCCTCTGGTTATTGTTTTAATGTGTTCTTTTTATCGAGTTTGGAATGATCTGCCTGTCTGTCCAATGTAGAAACTGTCGCAACTATTGCATGCGAGCTTGTATACGCCTGTGTGGTTGTATTTTTTTGTTAATGTTGTTTGTGTGTTGAGATGTCTTTGTAGTGTGATTTCTGTTCTGTATGCTATGTTGTATTTCTGTTTTCTGAAAGAGGATGCGATCTTGTGTGTGTTTTTGTTTTCGTATGTTAGTGTGATGTATTTCTTGTGTTCTTGGGTTTGTGTTGTGTTTTGTGTTTGTTGAGTTTTTGTTTTGTCTTCCTTATGATGTTGTCTATTATGTTTGGGTTGTAACCATTTTCTTGTGCTATGTATTCGATTGTGTTCACTTCTTCATTGTAGTGTTGTTGGCTCATGGGTATGTTGAGTAATCTGTGTACCATTGTCCTGAATGCAGCATGTTTGTATTGTGTGGGCTGATTAGATGTGTTGTGTATGTGTGTGGTGGTGGTGGTTGGTTTTCTGTATATTTTGAAGGTGTGTTTGTTGTCAACTTTTGTTATGGTGATGTCCAGTAGCGGCTGGTGGTCAAAATAATGAGTGTGCTATAATCTCTATATCGGCCTACTGTAGAGGCCTACACTTATGTATTTATCTTAATTTGGAGTCTCGCCTAGTGATGAAATGTGAAGTCCATACGACGTTTTTTCGTACTGCAGAACTTGTCATTTGGTGTTAAACCTCCATCTTGGACATCATACACTTTTCTATTGACAGTATTGCAAGAGCAGTGAGACGATCCTGGGACACAGTATTCCTTAAAAACGTTTTTATGCGTTTCAAGCAAGAAAAACATATTTCTGGCTCAGCAGTGGTCATTGATGTTGTAACCAAAATATTTAACAACTTCGATACTTCAAAGAATGGATCCTGTAAATTGTTGTTCGGAAGTCAGGTCTTCCGTATAGAAATGCAACTTATATCTGGAACATTCTTTTGTTCAGTATAGTATAGCTGTTGGCAGCAACTTTAATTGGTAGATGGCAGCAGCAGTCGGACACTTGAATTACCAAATACAGTGTACATAGTTCAGAATTCTTCCACAAACAAGCTTTCTTTCGTTACGCTTTACTTTTGCAATCTCCAAGCTGTGTTGTGCTGAAGCTGACTACAGCACTTTCCCGCGTAAAAATAGCCAATCAGAGCAGTTATTTCAGCTTCGCACATGCGCATAACTGTCTACATTTTTCATGTGGAGCTTTGAGTAGCACAACGAACCCCCTGAGGCACCAAAGAAGGCACGAAGACTAAACACTTTATAACGCGTCATGAACATAATCACGGGAAATTGTCAAATGACATATCAAATACTATGGTGGTATTACAAATACATTATTTGTGCCAAAATTATCATTGTGCTGTAGCACTGTAGGACATAAGGACGGGCCGCCCCTGGTGATGTCTAGGAAATTTATGGAGTTATTGTTTTCAAGTTGCAGTGTGTATTGGAGTTTTGGGTGTATTTCGTTTATGTATTGGTGTAGTTTGTGTATTTGTCGTTTGTTTCCTTTGTATAGTATGAGTATGTCGTCTACGTATCTGTGCCAGTATATTATGTTGTCTACATATTTGTTGTGGTCATTGTTGAGTATGTATGTTTCTATGTTGTGTTATTTCATTCGAAATATAAAGTCCTGCATGAAGATTGAACCAGGGAATCTGGATCCACTGGCAAACACGGTGAGATCTTACTCACCATAGCCACAATGAAAAGTGTTTTTAAAATTATATTCAATGGAACATCATACAATTCTAAAATTCATTTTGTTGCGTCCTCGCGGAGAGTGGAAGTCTGTTGTTTTACGTGATAACATGCGCAGTAGCCCAGCATTTATAGATGTGCACACGGCACCACGTATGCCCATATAAACGTAGTCAGCCATTCCCCCAACCCACCACAGCTATAATGACACTTTATGTCTACCTTCAACAGTCCGGGAGATGACCGTATTATCAGCGACATTAAATTTTGGAAGAAGTGTCGTTATGGAACAACCTCTCTCACTCTCATCCCTACAACAAAATATTCTGTGGTTGTAAAGAAATCCCGTGATTTCAGTGCCCACTACACTCGAAATGATGCTTTTTTACAACTTGAATATTCCCTTGAACAGAGACTGAAAAAGGAGGGAGTATATAAGCGAAATCTGGCTCAAATTTTCACACTTTTGTAGGAGAAGAGAGAGCTTAAACAAAGCAGGATATAGTTTACAGTTTACATAGTAGGATTTGGAGTGTTTGCGAAAATGTTACAGTACGCCTAATGCAGCTCTTAAAGCGGTAGTTTTTAAACAATTCATGAAAATTTTTATATTTCTGTATGTAGGAAAAAAGTATTGGATTATTCCGAAAAGGTTTGAATTATATGTCTATTTTGTGAGAAAAGAAGTTATTATGTAAAAATAGTTTGCATTTTGAAGTTAATATCAAGTTGAAAAAACAGTATACCATTTAATTATGAAAAATTAGTGTGAAAGAAACGACAATATATTCGTCAGTCACGTGAACTTAGATATCTATAATAACATTGATAAGATGGCTATTTTTCTGACACAGATTTTTCACCAGAAGACAATTTCATATAAATCGAATCTTCGAATCGTTCTGAATTTTTATGACACTGTATAAAAATCTGTTAATAACAATCGAAAAGTTTAATCCAAACCCAGGATTGCCAGAATCTCTCATCAGAAATCCAGGACAGCTGATAATTTTATTTTTTTTATGCTCGACCATACTGAAATGTAGTAATTAGACACCTGTTAATAGCCCTTTAATGCACCTCATTAAAGTACACCTATTCATTATAATTCAGTTGTTCAGCCAGTGAGAAATCACCATTGTACCATTATCGATTATTCTCGGATATGCAATCGAAAGACAATTAGCGAAAAGTCACGGAGGCTGGAAATCCAATACTGTCGCAGAAGGTTATGTTCTGTTACTATAATAATTAGCGTTAATTGTAAATAATACTCAAATAAATTCAATTTTTCATCTCGTTTTTCAATTCTAAATCACTTTCCAGGTTATATCAAGCCTAATGTTCATGTTATTCTCTAGATTATATCAAGGTCAATGACGTTCGTGCCTCGGAAAAAATCAATACTTTCGCGTCTGCGCACATCTCACAATTCAGGTCAGTTCCGCTCCTCACTTACATACTCGCGTCTTAGTTACTACCATTATAGGCTCGTTGCATAATGTACTATTTTATTTTATTGGGTTATTTTACGACGCTGTATCAACACCTAGGTTATTTAGCGTCTGAATGAAATGGAGGTGATAATGCCGGTGAAATGAGTCCGGGGTCCAGCACTGAAAATTACCCAGCATTTGCTGGTATTGAGTTTAGGGAAAACCCCGGAAAAAACCTCAACCAGATAACTTGTCCCGACCGGGATTCGAACCTCGGTCACCTGGTTTCGCGGCCAGACGCGCTGACCGTTATTCCACAGGTGTGGACTATTTAAAAGAGAGTATAGAATAAAGATATTGTATAATACACATACATACTATACAACCATCATTTATATTTTAATACAACCCGATAGGTGACACCGTGAGCGATGACGTTGAACATGGAGTGGACAGGATCTTGAAAAAAATGAATAAGGATTTTAAAAAATAACTAATAGAAATGAGAAAAGATTGTATTTTAAAATTGTCTTGATATTCCCTGACAAATATAACTCTATACAGTACATAAAATTAAAACCAAGAACAGTTATGTTATATCCAGGACGGGTGGCTACCCTGTCAAACCCCTTCTGGAAAATATTTATACTAGCGATAGCTAAGTTTATTAAAGTGTATTTGTCCCATTAGCTTATATTCAAAAATGTCCATCATCCGCAGTGTCCATAGGACTTAAAACCAGAATAATTAAGAATTTATTTCAAAATCACTTGCATGATCTGAAATCTATTTACTGCCATGATTTATAAATAATTACGTTAGTAAAATATTAACGTAGGACCTCTCTTAAAATCTTAATACATAGACGTTTCAATTCCTGATTTTCCCTTTTACTGGAGCCAAACTCTTTCACAAAAAACATTACACAAACTGACGGTGATCAGAATGATTAGTGGCGCTGAATGTTGAACTTAAATATGGGAATATGTGCGTTTCATAAGCGTAAATAAATTTAGAAAGAAGACGGTGCTAGTTATTTGCCTATTCTATCCCAACATATATATATATATATATATATATATATATATATATATATATATATATATATATATATACTGCCGAGCAAAAAAACGCAACACTTGAATAAATTTGAAATATCAATCAGTAATACAAATTATAACATTTCTGTGTGCTTCTATGGACTTGTTTGTGTTGGGTAAGTGTTAATTCATGTTTTGGGAAGAAAAGTATACCCATTAGGTCGTTTGTGACACCCTCTTTGCCACTTTCTGTCCTGTACTGTATATTTATTTACAACCCTAAACCCAAGCAGCTAAATCAAAGTTACTGCACTATAGTTTTTTTTTTTTTTTTTTTTTTTCCTTATAATGGAATTCTGTGATATTGAACTCAGTTTTAAACAACATTTAAGAGAGTTGAGATACCGTTAACCCCCGAGAACGCAGCTAGAGTAGTCATGTTGGAAAAAGATGACAGCAGCTTACGTTATGTGGTTCAGATGTTGCATACATGGTTCTGTAGATCTTGAAGAGTATCTGGAGCATGTTGACGTACATTCCTTCCTAAAATGTCCCACAGATGATCAATTGGGTTAAGATCCGGACTACGTGACGGCCATTGCATGAGTTAGATCCGTACTTCATTGAGGTACTGGAGGACGTATCGTGCCACGCAAGGACGTGTATTGTCCTGCATGAGCACGAAATTGTCACCAATAAATGATGCAAAATGAAGAACATGTTGCCCAAGAATTTCTTCAATGTAGCGATGGGCAGTAAGAAAACCATCTTCCACAAAACAATATTCATTCATGCAGTCAAACTGACGTCTGTCCACACCATAACTGAACCGCCCTGAAATGCTGTCCTTGATGAAAAGTTGCATGGAGAATACCTTTTTCCAGTCCTCCACACTCTTTCCCTTCCATCTTGGAATCTGAGGCAGAATTGGGACTCATCTGAGGACAAGACTGTTCCCCACTGTTTGTCAGCCCATTCTTGATGTTCCCTTGAAAATTGTAAGCGAGCTTGACAATGTTGTCTTGTAAGTTCTGAGCCAAGGCCAGATCTTCTGGAGATCAGGCCAGCATCATGTAACCTCCTCCTCACAGTTCTCTCACTGACATTCACACCTCGCACTCAGTCTAGTCGATTTCTGGCTTCGACCGCAGTGGTGTGGCGGTTACGCAGCACTTGAAGGAACAAGAACTGGTCATCTATAGCAAGAAGTTGACCTTTTCCTAACATGTCTCGGTCTTCGAGAATATGAACCAAGTTCCTTGCACCTTTGCACTGTTCGTGAAACCGTCGACGGAGTTGCATGCAACACCTGAGGCACATAACGTAAACTGCGGTCATCCTCTACCAACGCGACTGCTCTAGCGGCGTTCATGGGGCTTAACGTCATCTTAACTTTCTTACATGTTGTTGAAAACTGAGTTCAATATCACAGAATTCCATTATAAGCAAAAAAAAAGAAAACTATAGGCCCAATTGTATAAAACTCCCTGACTAAAGATCAACTTTGATCGAAGATCGAAAAGTAAACCGAGTTCAGACACTTCTTCTATTGTATAAAACTTTTCTGCGATCAAATTACCTTGGTTCAAATGCAATCTAAGTTCACGTAAAAGGATTTGGCAACATCGCATAAACAGGTGAAATACGTGATGCGCGGACCATATTATACAGGTTTGTTCAGTGTTGCCAATCTAGCGATTTTAACTCTTCTTCAACAACAATTTCTTTTAACTTTTATATTGCTTAAATAGGGATTTAGTGACCTTTTTAGCGCCCCATAGTGACAAAATTTAATCTTTCTTTGTTGATAATGAGAAATCTAGCGACTTTACAACTACTTTTTCGCGACTTTCCGTATTACACTCTGTTGGAGACACTAGTTTTTTTGCAATGTAAATAATAGCGGACAATAAGAAGAAGGTTGACTGTTCTCCAAGTTGTTATCATGTTATGGTGTTTGATACTGCTAAACATAATAAAGCTTTATAAAACGACAATTTTCGTTTAGTAATACAGTTAACTGAACATTTATGAATGTACCTATCATATCCATTAATAATTAATGATTGTTATAAACATAATATAATTATAGGTTATGTTATTTGATACTGCTGAACACGATAGAGCCTTAAAAATATAAGAATGTTTGTGTATTAAGGCAAGAAATTGAAAGAAATATATATAAATGTACCTAACATATCTATTAATATTAATAATAATGGATATTTTATTTGCACAGTCTGTCACTCGTATATTTCAAACAGAAAAGAAATAACTGAACTTGGATCATCTAACTTAATCGGAGAAATTTCTTCAGTCAAAGTTGACTTTAGTTTGAGACAAATTAATCTCAGATTAGACTTTATACAACACAAAATTCCAAGTTCAGCTGAAACAAGGATCAATTTAACCTCTGATCTAAGATTAAATGGTTTATACAATCGGGCCATAGAGTAGTAACTTTGTTTTAGCTGCTTGGGTTTAGGGTTGTAAATTTTAATGGCACAGCAATAAATATACAATACCAGACAGAAAGTGGCAAAGAGGGTGTCACAAACGATCCTATGGGTATACTTTTCTTCCCAAAACATGAATCAACACTTGCCTAACACAAACAGGTCCATAGAAGCACACAGAAATGTTATAATTTGTATTCCAGATTGATATTTCAAATTTATTCATGTGTTGCGTTTTTTTTTTTGCTCGGCAGATATATATATAATTTTGCCCATTATTTAAAATCTGAAGTTTGTAATATTCATGGTAGTTTTAGAAATTCAAACTGTATTTTCCGGAATTTTTCAGTAATTTTAGTTTCTGAAAAACAAAGAAAAGTGGCCATTTTTTAAAGAAAAAGCAGATAAAAAGGCGGTCATGACGGGCTACAATTTAAACATATGCAAATCTAATCTTTCAGGTAAAGCTTCCTGTAAAGCCCGGTCCCGGAACAATTTTTCCCTTGAAATTATTGAATTTAATCATAATTTATCATAGTGGTAAGAAAATACAGGGACATCGCTTTATTTTTACTTCAATTTTTATTGTACCTGAGTTTTTTAATCTACTTCACTCCCACCCCTTCTACTAATGAAGTTCAACCGTCTTCCACATAGATCCAAGACTGCATATACAGTCATAGTAGCCTTACGGTCATAGTAAACAGTAAGTTCCAAAAATATGTTCGCGTTTTCCAGTGACGGAAGAGCTTTCAATATGGCATCATTTTCCATTTGCCTACGTCGCATCCCGGTTTCCCCCACCTGCTTCTATTCGCCTGTCTGTAAATGGTGGCTGGACTGTCTTAGCTCTTTTCTGGGAACATTAATTTCTATTAGGAATTGGACGTCTACGTAATATTATACCCATACAATTGTTTAAAATAATTTAAATGAATGGCCTCCTTAAGTAATTAACTGTCACGTGATTTCCTCCCTTTCTACGACACTGCGACGTAACCACTTGGACGGACAGTAGATAGCATGTCTGAGTAATTTTATCTTTTCGGATCGGGCAGAAGTGAAGATTGAATTTACAGTACGTAAGGTCTCTTTTTTAGAGTAGGTACAGAATTATTTCAACATTATTAAAACTGAAGCCTGTATCGAAACGAACGGCCACCATTTTCAAAAATGTGTTTAAATATCCATATTATGATTATTTTTCAATTTAATTTCATTCTCTATATTTTACGGTAATGTGCTGTAGACAGTATAATATACACTGCATAATGGATATCTCCGCATGGAAAGCTCAGTTAGTGAGTAAAAACACTCATCGTTAATACTCTACTGTATTTTGATTAAACAAAAACCTAATGAAAATTATCATACTCAAAATCGCGATATTTCCTAGTTTACGTAAATGGATTAACTACTTTTCTTCCCTCCTGTACCTAGTAAAGTGATCTGTTTGTTTATTACGCCAGTATCATCGAACTCCAGTCGTGGAAGGGGGTAGCAAACCGTGTTTCCGGTTCTTAATTGTTGATCCAAAAGTATAGCCAGGTTAATATTAGAAATGTTAGTAAAAATAAAATGATGTCCCTGTATATTATAATAATGTATTAAATTCTGTATAAGAAAACTTATAATGCTTGAGAGTTTAAATTAAAATGTTTATTTTACTACAATACTTACAGCACATCGTATCCCGTGTCATTAAGTGCTATCGAAGCACAATGCAGTCTGCCGTAGGCTAATTCTTCACTCAATAAATATTATAAATTAAACCCGCAAAAAGACTGACAATTTTGTAGAAAAAATATTAATCACTAGAAAATTACTACGCATATAAAATGTAAGAAATTTAGAGAAGAATAATGTCTTACATCAGCACTCCACTCAATGTTTGTGTAAGCGATACTCAGCCTCAAAACCGTACGGACATCGGTTACAGAAAATGCACCAATCACATTCAAGCACACAGACACAACATTCAAAAGGAAGGACAAATGACTTGGTCATACCATCAGCGGATGGGGATTGTGAGCTCTTCTGTACAGACAGTTTCAAAATTAGCGTTACTCTGCCACATACAATACTTTTAATACTGGAAGTAGGCTATATTACATAAAGAATATGTGGATTTCAAAATATAATACAGACGTGGACAAATTATTAGCAAAATTGAAGATTTTTATTATATATTTTTACAAAATATGATTCTTCAATTTAGACTACACTTGACATTTTTGCGTATTTCCAAATTATTAGCAAAATTGAAGATTTGTACTGTATACTTTTAGAAAATTTAACTCTTCAATTTGGACTACATTTGATATTTTTGCATAGTTACAAATTATTAGCAAAACTGAAGGTTTTTATTATAAATTTTTACAAAATTCGATTCTTCAATTTGGAATACAGTTGACATTTTGGATATTTTTTCAAATTATTGGCAAAACTGAAGATTTT
The DNA here is from genome assembly GCA_025594305.2 of Periplaneta americana. NCBI lineage: Eukaryota > Metazoa > Arthropoda > Insecta > Blattodea > Blattidae > Periplaneta > Periplaneta americana. Next base: position 45,681,267 of record JAJSOF020000033.1, on the reverse strand, counting down.
TATTTTATAGTTTTACAAAATTTGACTCTTCAATTTAGACTGTAGTTGACATTTTTGCTAATTTACAAATTATTAACAAAATTGAAGATTTTTATTATATATTTTTACAAAATTTAACTCTTCAATTTAAACTACAGTTGACATTTTTGCATATTTCTGTCTACTGTAATGATAGAAATATGCAAAATTGTCAATTGTAGTCTAAATTGAAAAGTCAAATTTTGTAAACAGAATTATCATAAAAATCGTCAATTTTGTTAATAATTTGTCCACGTCTGTACATATGTATAAGCGACTGAAACACATATCTTACGTAGTTGGTCATGTGTATTAAATCAATAGCCATGATGCTTTGACGCTCTCTGATTGAGTTCCTGGCTGATAACGTACTACGCATGTTATTATAACTGGAACTTGGAAAATTCAGATGGCCCAAATCTTGTTTCTGGATCTGTAAACCCTTTCACACTCTCGGTCGCTCTCCTGTAGCGTGAATTTATCTAAACGTCGTTCGGGTTCACGCGAGATTCACACGAGGAAAAATTAAGTATCGAGATCTGACGTATCTGTATGTCACGAAACGACATATTCCATACGAAGGCTTTATGGCTCCATCTTCTCGTTACAAAAACTGGGCTTAGAATATATGTAAAACGTACGCGTGTAAACACAGCACACACGATGATTTTCGAGAAATTCCGAAGTGGGACTTCTTTCTGAACAGCGCCTAATTTCCGTATCAGAGAGTGTATTGTACGTTCACTCGGAGAAAAACTAGGGGAAGAGGTGCATTAAGTGAGTAAGCTACCGAAGCAGTGTTTGTTATTACACAACTCGAGACGCGACTAAGGAAGCAGAGTAAGTCACTTAAACGTCCGACTTACGATCTATGTTTATTTTCACTAATAACATTCGTTATTTTTGTTAGTATATTATTATTATTATTATTATTATTATTATTATTATTATTATTATTATTATTACATTGGTTGGATAAAAGTAATGGCAACAGTTCGATATTTCTGACATGGCTTTATTCACAGGGGTACAACATTTACGTACCTTCTATATAGTCACCCCCTTATTTATTGCCTTTTGCCAAATATTTGGAAGGCGTCGTACACCATCAGCGCGTCCATCTTTGTTGATGTTCCGTATTGACCGCCCTAAAACACGGATAAGTTCATCTCTGGTATTGTACCGGGTCCTCGCAGTGGTTCTTTCACTTTGGTGAAAAGATCGTAATCGCATGGATCATATCGGGTGAGTACGGTGGATGTTCCAGTAGTCCGCGTTTTCCGTCTGCCTTGGAGGTACAGCGTGGTGCAGTATTACCCCATCAATGTCATACGCCACAATGAACATCTCCTTCACAGCACTTTGTGTAGGGCGCACTTTCTTTGGACGAGGAGAACCGGGATGCTTCCATTCATTTTATTGGCGTTTCAAGTTTGGTTCATACGAGCGAGTCCAGGTTTCGTCCATAACGACGATTCGTCCAAGAAAGTCGTCACCTTCCCTTTGGTACCGGTGCAACAAGGCCTTACCGAAACGCTTTAACCCATCGTGGAACTGTGTGATATGGCAACGCTGCATCTCCACATGCTTTACGCAGTCCCTGAAAACATTCTTGTGCAATATGACTTCGTGCCATTTCAATTTTGATCCAGGAACGTTGCTCTAGTTTTGTAAGGATGGTCTTAGGGCGCTCGCACTATCCCTATCAAAGTGAACGTTCTACACACTGGAGTAGATTGATGGAGTACTGTCGCCGCTGCCTGCACTAACTCATCTAACAGTCCTTGTTCATGTCCACACAGCTGACAACTCTCGAACGCACCATCGTCACGTGACAGCAGTGTTGCCATTACTTTTTATCCAACTTATGTATTATTATTACTCCGCCAGTGAACGGATCATAAAAAGTTACGTAACTGCACGGCTTGAGTCTTTTAGACCCATTTTATAAATATGAAAAAAGTATATTTATTTCAGTCATATAATAATAGTTTTATTTTTTATACAGTTAACACAATAAATTTGTGAATTTCACAAACTTCAGAACAGTACAACCTATTTTTTTTTCATAAAACTCGTGAGTCATTATTACAGTACATATTATTACTTATTATTATAACACCAATTTGATGGTTTACTATAACAGAAAACAAAAATTCCACTATGTAATTTAGATATCGTAGAAGCAAGTTGTACCTGATGATGCCTTAAAAAGCGAAAACGTTTATACATTATTAATATTTAACATGTATTAACAAATGTTAATATGAAATTGATAAGTCATAAGAGTGAACATTTTAACATTATTTATTGTATTTAATAACTAACTAATTTGAAAATAAAAATATGAATTGTATGCTTATAGGTTATGCTGTGGTTGGTAGAAATAGAACATAAAATAATTGTAACATATCAAATAAAATCTGTCCTATGGTAACAGAAATAGTTTTACGTGAGTATCTTAATTTTATTCGTACAGCAGAGTCCGTATAGGCCAGTTTCAATCTGATGCTTTTCCAATTCACTGTGGGCTAAAGCAGGGAGATGCACTATCACCTTTACTTTTTAACTCTGCTGTAGAATATGCCATTAGGAAAGTTCAGGATAACAGAGAGGGTTTGGAATTGAACGGGTTACATCAGCTTTTTATCTATGCGGATGACGTGAATATGTCAGGAGAAAATCCACAAACGATTAGGGAAAACAGGAAAATTTTACTTAAAGCAAGTAAAGCGATAGATTTGGAAGTAAATCCCGAAAAGACAAAGTATATGATTATGTCTCCCGACCAGACTATTGTACGAAATGGAAATATAAAAATTGGAGATTTATCCTTCGAAGTGGTGGAAAAATTAAAATATCTTGGAGCAACAGTAAAAAATATAAATGACACTCCGGAGGAAATTAAACGCAGAATAAATATGGGAAAATGCCTGTTATTATTCGGTTCAGAAGCTTTTGTCATCTAGTCTGCTGTCAAAAAATCTGAAAGTTAGAATTTATAAAACAGTTATATAACCGGTTGTTCTGTATGGTTGTGAAACTTGGACTCTCACTTTGAGAGAGGAATAGAGATTAAGAGTGTTTGAGAATAAGGTTCTTAGGAAAATATTTGGGGCTAAGAGGGATGAAGTTACAGGAGAATGGAGAAAGTTACACAACGCAGAACTGCACGCATTGCAATCTTCACCTGACATAATCAGGAACATTAAATCTAGACGTTTGAGATGGGCAAGGCAGGTAGCACGTATGGGGGAATCCAGAAATGTCAGTTGGGAGACCGGAGGGAAAAATACCTTTGGGGAGGCCGAGACGTAGATGGGAGGATAATATTAAAATGGATTTTCAGGACGATTGGATATGATGATAGAGAGTGTATTAATCTTGCACAAGATAGGGACCGATGGCGGGCTTGTGTGAGGTCGGCAATGAACCTTCGAGTTCCTTAAAAGCCACTTGTAAGTAAGTAAGTATCTTAATGTTATTAAATCTATATCAACATAAAATATGAGAATTTCTTAAAGTAATGAAGAGCACGGAATTAAATTCCAATATAAAGAAACTTTGGATTGTTTATTAATTCATTTCTTCCTAGTTATTTTTGCTCTAGAGCGGAATGAACTTTGAAGTCTCTCATAACACGCCAAATCCGTGTCCGATACGATAGCGCTTAAACGATCTTCTGAATTATCACCAGGGCGTAATAAACTGTCAACAATATGGTTTTCTTAGCACGACGCTGTGGCCGCACTCGTAATGCGGGCTTAATGTTGTATTTCACACTGAAATGGCCAGTAATTATTATCACTACTCGAGCAGCAAACAAGAGTAGAATGTAACGACAGCAGCGGCGGACTGGTCAATAGTAAGCCGTGAGAGCAAAATGCCAACAGTAGCCTAGTTACTATAGTTAAGATTTTGTTTCTTTACACTGACAATGTGTTCGGTTACAGCAGTATTTATATTAGGCCTACGTAATAAATGATTGCATGAAATAAATGGGGGAAGTACAGGGCTATTCAAAAAGAAAGAGCAGATTTCAAATATTTATTTTAAACGAAGTATAAACACTAGAAGCATTTACCGCACACCAAAGGTTAGAGGAAGGTTCAATTTTTTTAACGTTTGATTACACGCGATAATCGATCCGGGACCACAAGCAAAGCGGAAACAGCAACGGCCTGTCCGCCGCAGTTACTCGCCAGTCCGAATTTGAGGGACTGAAAATCCTTGCGTAGTCGCCGAACATGCAAGAACTCACCGAAGGTGAATGTTTTTTGCGCCGTTTCTGCAAAGAAAGTGTATGAACTTTTTTTTAGTGGAGCATTATCCGAACGACACCATTCCGAGGCGTTGGATTGGAAGAGGTGGAGAAGATCGTGTTCATCTGTGTGGCCCTCCAGGTCCCCCGACCTTACTCCTGTGATTTTTATCTGTTGGGTACATAAAAGACAGGGTGTTGTAACCACACCTCCCTGCTACTCTTCAAGCTCTACGATTTCGAATTGTTGAAGCTGTGAATTCCATAACTAGGGACCAATTGATTGTTGTGTGGCAAGAAATGGACCATCGTTTTGATGTTTGTCACGCAACACATGATGCGCATGTTGAGTGCTTGCAAACTCATGCACTATACAGGGTGTTTAAAAATACGGGGCATAATTTCAGGTATGTATTTCCCACATGCAGACAATCAAAATAGTTCATTTCAACATGTGTCCGGAAATGTTCATTTCCGAATTATGGCTTTCACAACATTGAAATTCACCGGAACGTTTTTCTTTCCGCAGGTCGTTGTCATTACAGATGATGTTCAAAATGTCCACCTCCTGCTTGAATAGAGACTTCACATCGATGTCTCATTGACCTGCGAACACGATCCCAATCTCCAGGAGTATTGCGTATGTCCTCAGAACATGCCACAATTCGATTCAGAAGGGATTCCAAATCAGGCACCGGAGACGAATAAACCAATGATTTTAAATGGCCCCACAAGTAGAAATCGAGAGGTTTCAGATCAGGTGAGCGTGGAGGCCAAGCAAATGGGCCACCTCTACCTATCCATCGATCAGGAAACCTTCGATCCAAGTACCGGCGAGCCGTACGACTGAAATGTGCAGGAGCGCCATCTTGCAAGAAGTGAATGTGTTGACGATTGACCAGAGGAGTGTCTTCTAAAACATGAGGTATGGTGTTTTCCAGGAAGTTTGTGTACGCCTGCCCCGTAAATCTGTTTACAAGTACATGGGGTCCAACTAATCGATCACCAATGATACCGGCCCACATGTTGAGTTGAGGGAGAACCGCACCTGGTGATGAGATGGAACAGTTGCACGTGGGTTTTTATGCTGATTGTGGAAATTTGTTATGCCATCTCGTGTGAACTGTGCTTCATCTGTAAATAATACTAACTTCGGATTTACACCACACTGCTGCAGAACCACTGACAGAACCTAACTCGTGCAGGGTAATCTGCTGGTGACAGGGCCTGTACACGTTGCAAATGATAAGGATACAATTGATACTCTTTCAACAGTCTCCACACAGTCGTATGAGGAACATTGACTTGCAACGCTACCCTTCGTGTGCTGATAGAAGGAGTCATGTTCACAGCCTCCAGAATCTCCTTCTGTACTTCTGGAGTTGTAGATCTTGGTCGTCCCCTTCCCAAACCAGGAGAGTTAAATTTTCCATACTCGCACAGACGGTAATGGAGACGTACAAATGTCTTCCGATCTGGACATTGTCGCTGTGGGTACCTCTCCTGGTACAAACGACGAGCCAGCGCAGCATTGCCGTCCGCCTTACCGTACATGAAGTGTATCTCTGCCAGCTCTTGATTTGAATACATGTCGCACAGTCTAACGCCTACACAACACTGAATGTAACATTCGCCTCGGAATGAACTGTCAGAGTGCCCTCTTAATGTCTCCTTTGACGGCAAGGACCTGCGGAAAGAAAAACGTTCCGGTGAATTTCAATGTTGTCAAGGCCGTAACTCGGAAATAAAGTATTTCCGGACACATGTTGTAATGAACTATTTTGATTGTATACATGTGGGAAATACATCCTGAAATTATGCCCCGTATTTTTTAAACACCCTGTATAACTACCTTTCTCTATCCAATGGTGTGCGGCAAGTGTTTCTACCGTTTATAGTTTGTTTAAAATAAATATTTGAAATCTGCTCTTTCTTTTTGAATAACTCTGTATAGTATTCTTTATCTAAATATATTCCATTACTTTCGGAATGGTTTATATTCTTCATAAAACTGTCATTCTCTTATTATTATTCTTTCGCTGTCATCTTTCTATTCTTACATCCCATACGTTAAATCTCTCTTCTTCTTCTCTACTTCTTTGTTCTATATGTCACTCCCTCAGTCATACTTTCCTCTTACTTATGCCTAATTTACATCAGTCTTTCAATGCCTCCTTTACAATTTAGTTCATATTTTTCACTCTGTCAGTACTATCTATCTACTTTTATATCCCACATAACACACTCCCAGTATCATCTTTCTATTTTTACGTTCCATATATCATTTTCTCAATACCATAATTCCCATATCGAAATAATTTTGAATTGTATTCGCATAGTTATGAAACAAAAGGTATGAATTCTTTAAGATTGTTTCAACCAAAATGCAACACTGCTACAGTATTTAATCGTAGTAGTAATTTAGGCCCAAGACTATATAAGAAATTTATATTTAAATATCCTAATCTTGTCAATTCTAATAGTTCTAGTTTTATATTTAAAAAGTTATGTATGGATTTTATAAAAATTAAAAAATTGTAAATTTAAATTGAAATATTCTTATTGCGTAGTAGACATAAGACAAATTGTATTACATACTTCTTAATTTCAATTCCGAAATCCGCCCCTGAGCACGAGTTCTATTTCAGGGACGAGGTAAAGTTTTTCTGTTTATTTATATTTTATATTACAATTATTAACAAAATAAATAAACAAAATAAAAATATGTCTCTCCCTCTCAGTACCAGCTTTCTGCTTTCTTGTCTGTAATATGTCTCTCTCTCAGTACCAGCTTTCTCATTTTAAGTCCTACGTGTCACTCTCTCAGTGTTAACTTTCTGCTTTTACGTCCAATAATATGTAACTTTCTCAGTACCTCTTTGTCATTTTACGTTCTACATGTCACACTCAGTACCATATTTCTGCTTCTACGTCCTACATGTCACTGAATACCATCTTCCAAACTTTTCGTTCTATATGTCACACTCTAAGTGCTATTTTTCTATGTGTACGTCTTAAAAGTCGCAATTTCTGTAGAATCCTTCTATTTTTAAGTCCTATATGCTTTCAATCTTAATATATTTTATGCTCGACCATGCTGAAATGTAGTAATTATACACCTGGTAGCAGTCCTTTAATGCATGTCATTAAAGTACACCTACTCATTAAAGTACAGGTCTTCAGCCAATGACAACTCAACTTACAGGTGTTCAGCCAATGACAAGTCAGCTTTGTACCGTTATAAAACCGCAAGTATCGATTATTCTCGGATATGCAATCGAAAGAGAATTAGCGAAAAGTCACGGAGGCTGGAAATCCAATACTGTCGCAGAAGATTATGTTCTGTTACTATAATAATTAGCATTAATTGTAAATAATATTCAAATAAATTCAATTTGTCATCTCGTTTTTTAATGTCGAATTCAATAATCTAGGTTATATCAAGTTTAACGGGATTACATCAAGGTCAATGACATTATTATTCCTCGGAAAAAATGAATACTTTCGCGTCTGCGCACATCTCACAATTCACGACCTAGAACAAGGTCACTTCCGATCTTGTCAGATGCAAATAAAATGTATACATCTGAATAATTTCTAATTAGAAATATGGTCGAGCATAAAAAGTCGTATGAAACTCGCCTATAATGGTAATTAAGAAGCTCATATGAAAATTATGAAACTCGCTAGCGCTCGTTTCATAAACATCCATACTCGCTTCTTAATGACTATCATTATAGGCTCGTTGCATAATTACTATTTACGTACGAAATGCTTCACTATCTTTATGTGAATGAAATGTCAGCAGAATTTACCGTCTGGAGGAATATGGAGTGAAACTGTTTTGTAAACATACTTCTTCACGATACAATAATCCACTGATATACTATATGCCGAGTACTAAAATTTCATGTACCAGAACTTAACTAGACAGTCATACTTTTAAAACTTCATTGCATCATACGTAGTTTTCTACAGTCTTTTCAGAATAAATTAGAACTCATTCCTTCCTTCAGTTTACAAGTTATGGTTGTTGACATAACTCGTATCTGCAGTTGAAGACGTTGTTACAGAACTCAATAAATAAATAATGCAGTCAATATGCAAAGGAAGTAGGCTGCGTGAATTCCCCTGCAACTCTGTTTTATTATCTATACAAGTGACTGGTTCGAATGACTCCTTGTCCCCCAAGGCGTCTAAGGTGATGTCTCAGACCATCCTGCCAAATGGCTTCGTCCATTATTAATTTATTCTCCTCTAGACACAGCACTTATTTAAATTTAAATTCTCTTCCTTACAATATACTTCGTCGCAGGCTTAAACATGTTGTGGCTCTAAGTTTGCGTGTAATTCCTGACTTCATCTCGCCGAAGGCGTTGGATTTTAAGGAAGATATGTAAAATTCTTAGAATAGCTTCCTCCTGTAGCTCTCATTTTAATTTAATTTAATTCATTTATTTATTTAATCTGGCAGAGCTAAGGCCAATAAGCATTCTCTTCCGCCCAGCCAGACTAATTCTAATTGAATACAATTTGTTACATAGTTATTACATTAATATTTAGACCGTGAAAAAACATAAAAAATAATAATGAAATAAAAGTAAATAATGAAAGTTAGTTAAGTAATGTTAGTGAAATAATAAACAATGATGAGAAATAATAATAATAATAATAATAATAATAATAATAATAATAATAATAATAATAATAATAATAATAATAATAACGAAATAATTTAAAATTTTATTCTGTGATATATATAACCATGAGACATTGGAAAATGTGTAACTGCTATATTTGATAACGAAAATTGTTGGAAAAATATTTCGTTAGCCTATTCTTAAATTGGTTTGATGTCTGACAGTCCCTGACATTACTCGGTAGGAAATTCCAAAGCCGAGAAACAGCCACAGTGAAAGAATTTGAATATGAGGATGTTCGGTGGGAGGGAATTGATAATATTGAGTAGTGTTGTGATCGTGTGTCTAGATTATGGTGGGTGGATAAATTTTTAAAACGAGACGCAAGATAGACAGGAGTGGAGAAATGCAATATGTGAAAAAGGAGGAAAAGACAGTGGATTTTCCTATGATCTTCTAGACGGAGCCAGGACAACATTTCGAGGGATGGTGTTACGTGATCAGCCCGGCGAATATTGCAGACGAAGCGAACGCACATATTATGAACACGTTGCAGTCTCTGCGCCAAAGTAACGCTTAGGTCAGTAAACAGAGTATCCCAGTAATCGAAGTGGGGCATCACGAGTGTTGTCGTACATATACACCTCATAGCAGAATCCTACACGTGGTGAAGGTCTCCAGAAGAATTTTTTATTATTTTCTCGCCCACATTGAATTTTGCCGTTGAATAACCCTCACAGTAAAAAACTTCGTTAAATAAACTACGGAAACATCTATTAAACTACCAAACAACTAAGGAAACAACTACTGACACTACTGAAACAACTACTTAAACTACTACTGAAACAACAAACTACTAAAACAACTATCAAACTATTAAAACAACTATCAAACTACTGAAACAACTATTGAACTACTGAAACAACTATTGAACTGCTGAAATAACTATTAAACTGCTTAAAAACTATTAAACTATTGAAATAACTATATAACCACTGAAACAACTATTGAAGTGCTGAAACAACTATTAAACTGCTTAAAAACTATTAAACTACTGAAACAACTACTGAACTACTGAAACAACTAGTGAACTATTTAAACAACTACTGAAGTATTGAAACAACTATTTAACTGCTGAAATAACTATTAAACTGCTTAAAACTATTAAACTACTGAAACAACTAGTGAACTATTGAAACAACTACTGAACTATTGAAACAACTATTTAACTGCTGAAATAACTATTAAACTGCTTAAAAACTATTAAACTACTTAAACAACTACTGAACTATTGAAAGAACTACTGAACTATTGAAAGAACTACTGAACTATTGAAACGACTATTGAACTGCTGAAACAACTATTGAACTGCTGAAATAACTATTGAACTGCTTAAAAAACTATTGAACTGCTTAAAAAACTATTAAACTACTGAAACAACTATTATACTACTGAAACAACTATTAAACTACTTAAAACTATTAAAGTACTTAACAACTACTGAACTATTGAAACAACTATTGAACTGCTGAAATAACTATTGAACTGCTGAAATAACTATTGAACTGCTGAAAAAACTATTACACTACTGAAACAATTACTTATTAAACTACTGAAACAACTATTATACTACTGAAATAACTATTAAACTACTTAAAACTATTAAAGTACTTAACAACTACTGAACTATTGAAACAACTATTATACTACTTAAAACTATTAAAGTACTTAACAACAACTGAACTATTGAAACAACTATTGAACTGCTGAAATAACTATTGAACTGCTGAAAAACTATTACACTCCTGAAACAATTACTTATTAAACTACTGAAACAACTATAAACTACTGAAACAACTACTACTACTACTGAAACAACTACTACTTGTTCTATTGAGTGTACGCCGGTTAGGTTGACAGAAAAACAGCTCGAAATGTGTTCATGTCGTAGTCAAGGTCGAATACCGCATGTCAAGTTTGCTGATAACTGGTGTAGAATGGGTTAAGTGAAAACGATATCACGGTACCTATTATTTTCTTAGGTATTAAAATTAATCTTAATGAACAAACTAGCAAGTTATGTTTCACGTAGTTTGAAAGGTATGTGGAGTAAATTTCAGGCAAAAATTTGGAAATTTGTAGGAGGAATAATGAATTTTCCATTTACAATTTAAATTTACACAAATATTAATATTTAATATAATTATAAACCAAATTAGAAGAAACGAGGTACAGATACCATTTAAACGCAGCATCATAAATGTACCCTACATACATTTTCAACTACCTAACTCAAACACTTCAGAAAATTCAAATTTCACCTGAGTGTATCCTTCAATTCGAGCTAAGAACGGTTTTTAAATTGATTTAATGATATAACCCGATAATTAATAACAACATTTTAAAGTATATAACAAATAATTTAATAAACATTTAATGGGTCTCTTTTTCCCAAGTAAAAATTAAAATTAGTAACTAATAGTTCTCTGTTTTCTTTATTTAATTTATTAAATTAATTGCTTGTATCCGGTTGGTTAACGACGCTATAACTACTAGTTACTTAACGTCAATTAAATTGGAGCTAGGGACATGGTATTTGACGAAATAAGGCCGATTATTTGCTACGTGTTTACATGACATTCGCTTCACATTTTTAGAAACCCTTGAAATAAACATAACTAGGCAATCAGGCCAAGCTGGGATCGAACCCAGCCCGATCGCATCTCCGAATCCGCAGGCAAACGCGTCTATCGCCTGTGTTACGCAGTGGCTTCTATATTGATTCCGCTTTGATATAGGCTATTAAGCGTAGTTTTAAATCTTACGTCTCTAGTTGATTCAGCGACATTTCAATTCTGTTAGCACACATGCGAGCGTGGAAAGATAAAATGTATGCACTATATTTTTTTATGCTCGACCATGCCGAGCTGTAGTAATTATACACCTGGTAGCAGCCCTTTAATGGACCTCATTAAAGTACACCTATTCATTATAATTCAGTTGTTCAGCCAATGGGAAATCACCATTGTACCATTATAAAACAGCAAGTATCGATTATTCTCGGATATGCAAGCGAAAGACATTACTGAAAAGCCACGGAGGCTGGAAATCCAATACTGTCGCAGAAGGTTACTATAATAATTAGCGTTAATTGTAAATAATATTCAAATAAATTCAATTTGTCATCTCGTTTTTCAATTCTAAATCAATTTCCAGATTATATCAAGCCTAATGTTCATGTTATTCTCTAGATTATATCAAGGTCAATGACATCCGTGCCTCGGAAAAAAACAATACTTTCGCGTCTGCGCACATCTCACAATTCAGATCAGTTCAGCTCCTCACTTACATAACATGAATACTTATGAATAATTTCAAGTTAGAAATATGGTCGAGCATAAAAAGTCGTATGAAACTTGCCAATAATGGTAATTAAGACGCTCGTATGAAAATTATGAAACTCGCTTTCGATCGTTTCATTAACACACATACTCGCGTCTTAATCACTATCATTATAGGCTCGTTGCATAATGTACTATTATACACTCAACACCACAATTATGCTTAATTAATAAATAAAGCAACATTCCATCCAGTACTGAATCTATTGTACGTATTTTATAACAGTTGAAGTTCACTTTGCTATATCTTTCGTTTTAATGCTGCGCATCACAAATTGTTTGCTTAATTTCTTTTAGTGGGTTATTTTACGACGCTTTATCAAGAGCTTAGGTTATTTAGCGTCTGAATGAGATGAAGGTGATAATGCCGGTGATATGAGTCCGGGGTCCAACACGGAAAGTTACCCAGCATTTGCTCATATTAGGTTGAGGGAAAATCCCGGAAAAAACCTCAACCAGATAACTTGCCCCGTCCGGGAATCGAACCCGGGCCACCTGGTTTCGCGGCCAGACGCGCTAACCGTTACTTCACAGGTGTGGACTTGTTTGCTTAATATTAACGTGTTTGCGCTATTTAATTGCGTGTGTGGTGCACCAATTTCTTTTTCAATTGGAGTGAGCTGGTGTTCTAGCGTGAATCCCTGCCCACGCCGGCATATGATACTAGCCCACAAGCTTGAAATGTTCACACCCACACTGACAGACCGTGTATTCGCACGCAGGTAATCCCATATTCCCTTTGGACCAGTCTCCTCCGCACAACGCCCACTTGTGTTCGGAGATATGCTGATGAAATTTTATTGTGATAGAAAGCATAAATGTTGACGGAATAATATCGCATATATTGTTGTAACTGACGAATCCCTAGTGAACCTTCATCTTTCACCTTATTTATTATTGTTATCCAAATATTGAAACCCTATTTTACCCTTTGGTATATTAGGGTTGTAGTTTGTTACATGTAAAATACATTATGCAGAGATAATACACAATTTTAAAGAAGTAGTAGTAGGCACGAGTCATATACATAGAGGGTAAAATCACAATGCTTCGTACTGAAAAATAATAATAATAATAATAATAATAATAATAATAATAATAATAATAATAATAATAACCACAATAATAACAATAATAATAATAATACAGTATTAATAATAACAATGTCTTGCTTATTTACCACATCTCACCTTTATGTTGAGAGGTATTTTCTAAATGGTTCAATAATTTATGATATAGTATATTTTCCTCCTGGAGTTCTCGCATATTATGTTGGTAATTAGGATTAGTATGATCTAATATTAAAATCTATTTTGTGCGAGATCGTGCGTATTTGCTTGTTTTCCGCACAGAACCAATACGCGGTAAGTGTGAAATACCACATTCAGTATTCCCAACATAACATACATAACAATTTCCCTCTTCTTACCGCTTAAGCACGACATTCATTTTACTGCTTTAGGCTTTTAACATATTATTTTTAGAGACGTTTAACATAGTAATAATTATAAATTGGAAACTTACCACTGCAGTTTCACCTAAATTGCAATGTTAATTATTGTTTTTAAATATTTGCAAAAATTAAGTAAAGTCTACTACTCCACGAAACTTATTGCATTCCTGATGCAAGTAACATTAAGGAAGCCGTGAAAAAAAAAAAAACAAGATTCCAGATGCGGATGTTATTACTGCAATATGTTATATAAATAATATTGTTAAAATATTAAAATGAAAAATAAATCATTACATAACCTTACGGTTTGTTTTAAGTTCGCATTAATAGACTGGGGGAAAAAAAGACAGACCTGCTGGAGTCACGGCCTGCTGGAGCATAGTAAACACAGAAAACCTTTTATAGCAACAATGTTGAAGAAAGATATTTTGGTTTTCTGAAGTTGCCGTCATTAAACAGAAACCAACATGGAGATTTCATTGCAACTAATTAGAAATTCGTCTTTCAGGTATGTAATAAACGATCTTCGCACAAAATAATGTACGATACACGAGCGGTATGTTTGTTTTCATGTTCTCGGAAATTAAAAAAGCTCAACTACGTTTCGCTTTTTCAATCTTTTTCTCGACCATGAAAATGTCAACATACCGCTCTTATAACGTATATTACTATTGTCTGGCAACATGTAATTCATAGCATTGACTAAACAGTTTACGACTCATGAAACCTAACCTAAAAATATATTTACTTGCTTGCATTTCCATCAGTTTCCTTTGCTGCAAATCGAAATTGTTCCTGCCAATATAGCAGTTTGAAAATAACTGCCAGTTGTAGTATTTGTCAGTACCCGAAATTCGAAACGAAGTTGGTAAAAGAAAATTCAACCTGAGAGTTAGAAAATCACTATAATCCACTAGCATATGTAGTAATAGGAGAAGAATGGTTAGGTTCCACCCCTAGGGTATTAAGTAAGGTGATTCGAACTACACAACGCCACTAACATCCGGCTCAGTAGATCAACACAAAACTATAGGAGGCATTACTTTCGGAGCGACCCTTGTACATTATGGTTTAAATAGATTTTAGAGAAACCGCTTTAAGCAGATTCTCTCGAGACTCCGGGGTGCGTAAATAGCTTACTACACGGTAACACTAGCGTAGTATCGATAATTCAACACACCATAAATATTGTGCAATTAAAAATTCTTCGGAATAATTTTGTTCTACTAACAGCCAGGATTAGCAAGATGTAGATGCTCCAATTTTGCGATTACCTATATAAACTGTCAGTATTGTGCCGAACCTGTATGGTCAAAGGCAGTCATGTCAACTGATGCCCATAGGCTCAAGCACGCGCTTTAGAGCTCAAGAGTGTTGTACAGCAGAAAGGAAAGAAATAGACGAGAGAGGAACATGCCGCTTGGTCGAGCTATACAGGGTGTTAAAAAACTATCTAATGTTTAGGATGCATCAAAACAAGAAACAAATATCTAATAGACATGGGTCCTACAACACATACTTTCTGAGATCTGAACACTTGTTCATAGGAGGTGCTCAATGTGACGTCAATTCATGGCAATGCATTCCTCTGCCCTTCGGCGTAAGGAATCACGCACTCTTTGAAATTGACCTGGTTGTTCTTGATAACAAAAATTCTAGGGGATTTAGATTTCAGGAACGAGCAGGCTAAGGTGTGGGACCTCCCCAGTCAATCCAGCGGTCCTGAAATGTCAGCGTCAGGTGTTCACGCTCATTTCGGAAAAAATGTGCTGGTATGCCATCATGCATGAACCACATCTGTAGTCTTTGCCGACATGGCACATACTCCAGCAAGGTAGACAATACGTTAATAAGAAAGTCCTGATAACGAGCCCCAGTTAATATCTGTGGTAGCACGTACGGCCCTTAATCTATCGCCAAGAACGCCTGTCCATACGTTGATTTAGAATCGGTGCTGATGCCTTGTTTCTTCAACTGCATGGGGATTTTCATCAGCCTACACATGCTGATTACGAAAATTCACAATATCATCTCTGCTTAACCCTGCTCATATCCGCAACCAAACTTTTATTTTCAGTATTCCTTGTAACGTATCAGTATTCTATGCCAGGGGTATCAACTACAGTATGATTATCTGGTAGTCTGCTGTATTGTAGGGAAGAAAAATGCATTGCCATGAATGGATGTCACATTGAGCACCTCCTATGAACAAATGTTCAGATGTCAGAAAGTATATTGTAGGACCCATGTTTATTAGACATTTTTCCCTTGTTTTGATGCATACTATCACCTCTTAAAATATTGGATACTTTTTTAACGCCCTGTATACAGAGGAAGCCAGCACTGATTCAATGGATAAAGGGAAGAAATCTTATTAAAACTATATTCATGTTCATTTTCATATAAACCAATTTTCATCTCGAAAATGAAAAACAAGCAAAATTGTATTAAACTCTTTCGCTTTAAATATCTCAAGGAAGGAACCCTGGAATCAATGGCATTACTTACGATTATTCCTGTATATTTTTCACTGCTGCTTTCAGGTGCTCATAATATTTTTACTTGGCTATTTAACAATGCTGTATCAGCTACTGGATTATTTAGCATCGAAGGAATTGATGATAGCTAGATGGTATATTGCGAGACGAGGCCGAGGATTCGTCATAGATTACCTGACATTCGACTTAAGGTTTTTTTCTCGAAAAGGAAGAAAAATCGAGCAAATTTGTACTAAACTTTTTTGTTTGAAATATCTCGAAGAATAATCCCCTCGAATTAATAACATTACTTACGGTCCACCCTGTATACTGATTGACGGTAGGGTTATTTGATAAAGACACTCAAAATTTCATGTCACTCTACAACAAATGTCTCAAATTTAATGTAGAAAAATGAAGTAAAGCAGTCTAGTATACATAGTCACGAAGCTTAATACGTAGTGAATATGCATCCATAGATAGTTGCTAACCACTAGGATCGCTAATATCGCCTCATTATAGGCAATGGGAAATAGTACCGGCATCAGAGGTCTGCATCGGACGTTTTCGCTCGAGCGCCAAGTAGTTCATAGCATAATCCGATAGATAACGCACATGCATGATGGGTAAAATTGTCGCGAGCGATAAATCCTTGAACGGTACAAGCCGAGCGTTACACATTCGTTCTTGTTACAGTGATGAACTGTGTAGCAACATCATAGATGTTTATCATTTCAAAACTTTCCAGTGTTTAACTAACCTCTCCATAGTACAACTACAAAACTTGCTTTCAAATGTAGTATAAATGTTGTAGGCAAATGTTTTTTTTTTTTTTTTTTTTTTTTTTTTTTTTTCCCCACACAGGAGTGATTTTAGTTTTGCCACATCTGATAGATGTTATTGGAAATAAATGTATTTATTATAAACGGAGAACACAATCACGATAATGCAAGAACCGTATGAAGTTTTCTCGTAATAATAATAATAATAATAATAATAATAATAATAATAATAATAATAATAATAATAATCTCAGTGTATCAATCTTTGCGTCTGAAGCAGTTGTGCAGCATGATTATTCGTTTTATTATATTTTCTGTGACGTTATCTCTGTACTAATATTTTTATTAATCTACTGCTATATTAATAATATTTTATAAAATGTTTCTACATTGTCGCAGTATATAGGCAGAACACTATGTATGGACCTATCATATTATATATGTGGTAAATAAAATATTGAATAGTTATTAATTAGCAATAATTACTGTATATCGAAGTGTTTCATACTATTTTATTTATAACTTCATGTTACTGTGTTGGTACGTTCCATTAGACGTTTGTCATAAACGCAGAAAAGAAAGCCATATTTTTACCGTGTGAGCAAAACATATGTGTATCTTATCTGTCGCCTTCCATACAAGATAAGACATGTCGGTCAGATGACCTTGTACTGTGCTTCTATTTATTACGAGCGTATCACGATCGATCTTATCTCATTCGAGGGTGCGACATTCGACCGAGTTCAACCGAGCGATTTTACTCCAATGCAGCACTCTGACCGGCACATTCTATTGTTCCTAGCACCCTCACAACTCAAACTTCGTGACTGTATATACTAGACTGTGGTAAAGCCTTGGTTCACTGTCACTGTCTTTCTGTTTAATGTCGACTGGAACTTACTTTCTGTAATCGTATGTTAAATATGTTATAAAATTCGGAAAGACAAAACTGTGAATAATTTTTTCATGAATTAAACATTTACGGTCTTACTAATAAAAACTCTACATACAGACGTTTAACTGTCTTATACTCATACAATGTGTAGCTCATTTATAATTCGTGTGTAAATTCCTTACTAATAATCACTACATACGTCGCGTATAACAGTACAACTGTTACACAGCTACGTCATAGTTTCATCATTACTTCGTTACGAAAGAAAATAGAATATCTGAGGTTCTCTATTACATCCGGTAGAGCGCTCTAGAATATCTGAGGTTCTCTATTACATCCGGTAGAGCGCTCTAGTGTGGCGTATTAAGTATCGATAGTACAACTGGCTCTAATCGATTACCATACTATATTTTGGTAAAAGAATACAAGCTACAGTAATATTATTCTAATTATTCTGTGCTCTTTGGTTTGTTCTTCTTTGGTTACTAGGCAACCATCATAATAAAATGACAGTCGATACGAACAGCTGTTAGAGGGACGGCCATTTTTTTCTCTATATACAACGCTTAAACAAGGGGTTTCGTGTATATAACTACTGCAAAGCAATTTCCTTTGTATAGTTACAGGCTGTTTATACGTCCATCGCTTCTGCATGGTTTATTAGTAAATTTTTCTGTCTCAACTCTGCATAAGTCTAGTATAAAAACTATACACGGTTTATTAGTAAGACTGTTAAAAAATATATATCAAACAAAGTGCAAAAGTCATAGCATAGTTAATAAAGGCAAATATCGCCTCCTGACACTTAACTATCCCATCAACAACAATTTTAGCACGTAACATAGGAGATGGAGTACCGGTAACTCCATCGTGATATGAAACACAAATTTGTGATCCAGCACTGAAGGGAAATACCTCTACGTAATTTTGTTTAATATAATAATTAATAATAAAATCATAGTGAGTTTTATTGCTCCATTGGGTCAGACATTTTTCGGTTCATATGTGATAAACCGCCTCTATTCAATGCCTGAATAATATTGGACATCAAACACAATGGCGTATAGTTTGAAACATGACACTTGATATAAAAAATCATAATTTCATACTTGACATCCAATGACACTTTGGTTACAGAGAAAAATGGGCTTTGATGCTTTTGAAGCCGTCCACTCAAATGTTCCTGGCGTATAATATAATGAGTTATAAAACCATTAAATTAAACAATAGCAATGGTCATTTTGTGAATGGCTGAACTGGGCAACGCTATAGAAGCGAGCACAGAGTACTTTCTACCCAATTCAACGTTGTAGCGTTTACGTATGAATCATACAATATCACGATGGCATACAGGTGTTCATTGTAACAAATTTTAATATTTTTCGGACAACGACCTCTTTATATTACATTAGATTAGATTTGATACAGTTCGCCGGATGGCTACAGAATCGAGATTCCCCGTTGGGGACCCAGTTCAATTCCGGGCTTATTAACTGCAATTTGTGGTTGACAAATATGATATTTTGGGGTAAAAATTGACGAAGTATTCCCGTTTTTCGTGCCCAAAATACACAACTTTTGCTTTTGTCATCAGTGTAACATACGAGGTGAAAGTAATATAAATGTGCAGATTTAAGAAGTCGATAGTATACATCGAAACCGTTATTCTTCATTTTCTTACACCATACGAACATGAAAGATGCGGCACACGAAAAAGTCGTCTATTAACGTAGTCAATGAGAAATCAACACCGCTGGTGATATTCACCATACACATATCCTTTCTTACAATATTCACTAATTAAAGACGACTATTTTCTAGAACCAAAAGTATAATGAAAGTTCGTGTCGTTAAATATGAGTATTTTCCCTGGACCAAGGACACAAGAAATGTGACAGGGTCAAGTTGGGTTAGTTGAGGGGATAGTTAGTTGACAGGCGAGCTTTTCTACTGCAAAATACATGTTTTTATTTCATTTCAAGGAGGGATAAGTTACCTGGCGAAATCCCTGTATTCAAATAAAGATTTAGGAACTTTCAAAAGGAAATAAGAAACACGAATAGGATTGAAAATCCACCGACATTACGAAGGCTTGAAAATAATTATTGCTTCATAACTGAGATACTGGACTGACAAATATTTTGTGTATACATAGTAGGCCTACCGTGTATTGTTCTAAGAAAATTCTTGTAGCAGGTAATAGCCAACACTTACAAGGTCAGCTGGAAAAGGGTACAAACTTGCAACCCGTTTCATTTTAATTTGATTGTCATTTATTTATTTTGCTAATAATTGTAACATCAAATATAAATAAACAGAAAAACTTTAGCTCGCCCTGAAAGAGTAGAACTCGTGCTCAGGGGCGGATTCCTGAATTTAAATTAAGAAGTATATAATACAATTTGTCTTATGTCTACTATGCAATAAGAATATATAAATTTAAATTTACAATTTTTCAAAATTTTTATAAAATCCATACATAAGTTTTTAAATTTAATACTAGAACTATTAGAATTGACAAGATTAAGATATTTAAATATAAATTTGTTATATATTCTTGGGCCTAAATACTATGATTAAATACTGTTGCAGTGTCGCATTTTGGTTCAAAGAATCTTAAAGAATCCATACCTTTTATTTCATAACTATGCGAATGCAATTCAAAATTATTTCGATTTTATTAATTTGATACTCAGCGAAATGCTCACATAGCGACCAGCTCCGCGTGAATTATATGACTAACTTTTCATCCGGTATGTTTTAAAATATGCTTACAAAAATATAGCAAGCCAGTTCTACCCCTTAACAAAATACATGTTACAATCGCTTCGTTTCATTTCACTTTCATCTGTCAAATTATAAACAATCTGTCATGTTACTCTTGCTAAATAATAACAAGTTGATATAGTGTCGATAAACAGAATACTAAGTTAAACCATCATCAAAGAAGCTGATGTGTTAGATGTTCTTGAAATAGTTTGACGTATCGCCTATTTCTCGTTGCTGTCAGCGGCATTTATCAACATCTGCAGCTGTTTACATGAATGGAACAGGAAATAGTGAATTTATTAAGGGTAGGCGGCGGAGTGCGAGCGCTGCAGCATGTTTATAAAAGCATCTTCACATCCTGCCACTCGCAGGAGCCGCCTCTCTAGTTTATTTCTCACTCCCCGTCTCTGCGCTGGATTAAAATTTAAGTAGCCTAATAAAATGGAACATCGACAAGGGTGAAAGAAACCCGTAAAATTTTCCCTACCCCCTTCAAGTCTCTCCGAGCCTATCAAAAACCGTGTTGAATGGAATTTAGCAATATCCATAAAATTTAAAATCGTGATTAGAAGATGTCTAGAATATTTCAAAGATCGTAATAATTCTATCCAACATTATGGACTGTATATCAGGTTAAGTCCATACTAAACTTCATATTCGACATAGATGTTAGAAAAATGATACAACAATTATAAACTCTACAAACAAAACATCTAATACTGAAGGAAAAACATGAACTGTAACTTTGTCATCAGTGTAACATACGAGGTGAAAGTAATATAAATGTGTATAGGACATCATCGTGTACGACATGCTTTGGCGATATCGTTAAAAACTTTAAATTGGGAAATTCATGAGGAAGTACATTGTGTATCATCAGATGGTTCTTTTAGACGGGCAGACATTATTGCTATCAACGGACGTTTAAAACGGGCTCTTGTTCTTGACCCTACTATCCGTTTCGAAAGAAACTTAAATCAGGCCACCGAGGTTGATATTGAGAAGAAGTCCATATATGAACCTTGTCTGCCGTATCTTTCTCAAAAGTACAACGTCCCTCTTAAACAATGGTCCGTCATTGGTTTGCTGTTTGGCAGTAGAGGTTCAATCACAAAATTCACGTGGAATTATCTTAAGGAACTTCACATTCCTTTTGATTCTGTAATGTCTATTCTTATAAATATTATCAAGGATTCTCTTCAAATATTACATCATCATCATCTCTATTTCAATTAATCAACTTATATTTGCCTTCAACAATTAACTTTCTTTTTTCAATGTATCACATCACATTATTATCAGACATCGGGTTCTAGGGTAAATGCCTATTTTGTTTCTTTAGGAGAAAAGTAAAAATAATTATTAATATTTATGTTTCATGGAAATTGAAAGGTATTCAAAGAGTTTTATAGTGCCCTAAAATGCCCTAAAACGGTTATTAGAGCCTAATTTGTTAATATTCGCCTAAAAATGCCTAACTCACTGTAAAGTTTCGCATTTTACTCTTACTTTTTATAATTTATACATGCATTCACTGCGAAATTTAAGGCATTTAAGAAGTGGAAAGTTTGCTTCACACCGGCCATGAAACCATTGATAAAGGAAACAAAATGTTTTGAATCTCACGACACTCGCAATAGATTTCACCGAATTTAACATGTTTGGAGGCATAAATGCCGACAAAGAACCAACCTTAGTTTTGAAGCAGGCAACAATCACAACATGTGCTGCTACCGATTCAGAGATATACTATACTATAAAAATGACTGTTTTCGGTCTGAAACCGATTAGCTGTCATAGAGTGTCATAAAATCACAATTTTTGGAGAAAGAGTGTTTTTGAAATATTTATGAAAAGTCGTAAAACTGCGAATTAGTAGGGTAAACCGTTACAAAATATTTAAAAGAATGGCCCTCCTAGTGTTAACACTACCAGGAAATGCAACAATAAGTGGAACTTTGTATTTTTGTCCAATTGAATCTCAATAACAACGGTTCATTTGAATGCTCGTTAACAGTTGCTCTTTCCCTCACCTTATTTGTGTTGAGAAGTTTTGAGCGGTAGGACGTTTTCCTGTGAAGTTTAACGCGATAATGCCGAAAAATATAAGTGCAAAATCTACATTGATCCGGCAATGGCTAACAGAATATTCAGAATTCACTCATGATGGAAAAATAATATTCTGCAAGATTTGTAGCAAGCAGGTATGTAACAATAGTTGAAATATATAAATTCTATTAATTTTAATGAGTAGGCCTATAATATTTATACATTGACTGAGCTATCCTGAGGTATAATTCTTTTTAAGACCACTACACTTTAACCTTTTAAATTCCGATAGTTAAAGTATTTGCAGGTCATTAAAATTTTGATTGTTCGAACCCACTAACTTTGTGATAGAAATGCGGCAATACAAGAATTAGGATTTTATTTTAATTCAGTTTACTTTACATTTTTATATTTCGCAAGAAAAGAAGTGCCACCTAAAGCAGCATGTGCAAGGAGCGGCTCATAAGGCTAAAGCTCAACAGAAAAATCAACTGCAACAAACTTTACTAACATAGCCTACTTCATCCAATCTCAGCAGCAATTTCTATGCTGATTTAACCAGAGCGTTTGTTGCTGCTAACATTCCTTGGAATGCAATTGAAAATCCGGTTTTAAGACAGTTTTTACAAAAACACTGCAAACAAAATATCCCATCTGAGTCGACCCTAAGAAAAATTACTTAGAATATACAATGAAACTTTAGCTTCCATTCGGGAGGATATAGGTGATTCTTACATATGGATCTCTGTGGATGAAACCTCAGATCCTGTGAATAGGTATATAGCAAATATGGTAGTAGGAAAACTTAGTCCTGATGGACCTTCGATTCCACACCTCGTATGTGTTAAGGAACTTTCGAAAGTGAATAGCCAAGCCATTGCTTATTTTGTAAATAAAGGCCTACAGTCTTTATACTCAGGTAATATAGACGATTCTAAAGTTCTGTTCTTTTGTACTGATGCTGCCTCATACATGGTTGCTGCAACTCCACTTCTTAAAACATTTTATCCTAACCTCACGCATGTAACCTGTCTAGCACATGGCCTTCACAGGGTTTCTGAAACAATCCGGAATGAATTTCCTCTTGTCAATTCGTTTATTTCTAACACAAAAAAATGTTTTTGTAAAGCCCCATCCAGGATTTCAATATTCAGAGAGAACTTTCCAGATATCCCACTCCCATCTCAGCCGATTGTTACACGATGGGGAACCTGGATTCAGTCAGTGGTGTATTATTCTAAGTATTTTAAAGAAGTGGTCACAGTTATTGATAAATTACCTGAAACTGATAGTGCAACGTGTGTGAAAGCAGTGAAAGATTGTCTGAATGACTCACGAGTGAAAAACGATATTGCCTACATAACATCAAACTTTTCTTTCATACCTGCAAGCATTGAACAATTAGAACGTGAAAAACAATCTCTTTGTAGCCAAATAGCAATAGTAAAGGAAGCTCAAGTGAACATACATTCTGCTCTGGGCGAAACTGGGAAAAAGTTAAAAATAAGTGGGACAACGTATTAAATAAGAATGTAGGATTTTCATTGTTGGAAAAAGTATCAAGAGTGATATCGGGGGAAAGTGTAAATGTTCCAGTAAGTATTGATGTTTCTATTGTACCTAATTTAAAATTTGCGCCTCTCACATCAGTTTCGGCTGAAAGAAGTTTTTCTGCTTTCAAAATGATTCTCAGTGACAAAAGGCAAAGGTTAACTGTGGAGTATTTAGAAAAAATTCTGGTGGTGTACTGTGCAGATAATTATAATAAAGTCTGAGCGTGGAACTGAATTTCAATAACTTAAAATGATCATTATTTCATTAGATTCAATATATTAAATTTGTGCAGCTCTGTTTATAAATATAATATAGTATTCTTTTTTAATGTTTAAACATACTTTTTGTGCGTATTTTAGTGTATAACTAAAAATTTCAGTGAAAGAAATAAGTATGATACCTTGATGTGCCTAAAATGCCTATTTTCATTAAAATAGAGCCTAATTTTACAAATTTTGAGCTTATTTTAGGCGCCTAAAACTGCAGTTTTTAGTGCCTAAAAATCCGATGTCTAATTATTATACATGTTTATTGTATTCAGGACCCTTGTGGTCACTCAACATTCTTTGAGCTGATGTCTATAATTTAGAAATTTATCTATTTATGATGTTCCAAAGATCATACATTAACATTGTATAGGGACATCATTTATTTGTACTAACATTTTTAATATTAACCTGGCTATACCTTTGGTTTAATGGTTGAGACGCGGAAACACCGTTTGCTACCCCCTTCCACGACTGGTGTTCGGTGATACTGGCGTAAAATACAAACAAATCACTTTACTAGGTATAGCAGAGGAAGAAGAGTAGTTCATCCATTTACGTAAACTAGGAAATATCGCAATTTTGAGTGTGATAATTTCCATTAGGTTTTGTTTAATCGAAACATAGTACAATGTTAAAAATGAGTGTTTATACTCAAGAACTGAGTTATCCATGCGAACGTATTCATTATGCAGTGTATATTATACTGTCTACACCACATTAGCGTACAATATAGAGAATGAAGTTAAAATGAAAAATAATCATAATATGGATATTTAAACACATTTTTGAAAATGGTGGCAGTTCATTTCGATACAGGCTTTAGTTCCAATGTGCATATTATTGCACTATAGACTACTGCATCTAATTCCAGTTACCAGTTTCGTCCTTCATACTTAGTAATTCATGTTGAAATAATTCTGTACCTTTTCTATGAAAGAGTACCGTACGTAATGTAAATTCAATCTTCACTTCTGCCCGATCCGCACAGATAAAATTACTCAGACACGCTATCTACTGTCCTTCCAAGTGGTTATGTGTCAGGATCGTAGAAAGGAGAGAAATCACGTGATAGTTAATTACTTAACGAGGCCCTTGTATTTAAGTTATTTTAAACAGTTGCATAATATTACGTAGACGTCCAATGAAGTCCTAACAGAAATTAATGTTTTCAGAAAAGAGCTAAGACAGCCCAGCCACTAGTCTTTACAGTGTAGCGAGAGAAGCAGGTGGGGAAAATCGAGATGCGACTTAGACAAACTGACGGCTGTACCTGTGCGAAAATATGATTCAATATTGGAAGTTTTCGTCACTGGAAAACGGGAACATATTTCTGAAACGTACTATACTCACTAACTCAGTACTGCTTACTCGTATATGCGGCCTTGGTTTTGTGTGGAGGACAGTTGGAACTTCGTTAGTAGAAGGGTTGGGAGTGAAGTACATTAAAAAACTCAGGTACAATAAAAATTGAATTAAAAATAAAATCATATCCCTGTAGAAGAAAAAGCACTGATTCAATATGAAAAACTTATTAGATTACAAGGAAACAATTGGCATTCATACAGAACTCTCTGTAGATTGAAAACTCAAAAAAAGTTTCATATCCATGGTTCAAGAATTAAAACAGAAAATCAATATCCCGAATTTATAAGAAAACTTAGAAATTAAACCAAACCCTTTAAGTCTATTAAATATAGAATTTAATCTAAATTCAACAGAATAAATACTGAAATCAAGAGTAAACACTGAAATACTAAAACAATTGTCTTTAGAGACAATTAATATTAGATACCCTCCACAAAACTGGCTTCATTTATACACCGACGGATCCTTGATCTCCAGAGAACAAGGTGCCGGTGCAGGTGTTACGTGCTGTCTCTTCTCACTCTATAGATCTCATGGGTATGGAACAACAAGTTTTGATGGAGATATCATTGCAATAAGTGAAAGTCTCAGGAATCTTCTATGCCACATCAATAAATTTAAGAATGCAATTATATTGTCAGACTCCAAAGCAGCTGTTCTATCAATAGTCTCTAACACACACCTTAATCTCGAATAGCAGAAATAACTAAAATTCTCTCTCAATTAATATCACACAATAAAAGAATTGTATTCCAATGGATACCATCCCATTGTGGAATCCTGGGAAACGAGAATGCGGATGCTTTAGCAAAGAAGGGCAGCACTGCTACTTACAGACCTGTTACTAAATCTACTTATTACTCTGTGAAAAGATTCATTAAATCTACATACTTAGACTTCAACAAACAAAATTTGATAACACAATCTCAAGGGAAAAATGAAACTCTCTGCATCATAATCCACAGTTAATTCCCGACTTACCACGCAAATCGTCTGTAGCTGCATTTAGAGTGGCAACAGGCCATGATTGTTTGATTTACAATTCATTTTAATATATCAATATGCGTGGTAAATTATTAATAAGTATTTAATGAATTTCAATCTTAAGGCATATAAACTTGCAAATGTTTA
The DNA here is from genome assembly GCA_025594305.2 of Periplaneta americana. Classification (NCBI taxonomy): domain Eukaryota; kingdom Metazoa; phylum Arthropoda; class Insecta; order Blattodea; family Blattidae; genus Periplaneta; species Periplaneta americana. The sequence goes on along the minus strand of JAJSOF020000033.1, from coordinate 45,654,203 downwards.
TTTGCTATTTCATAACAATATATGAACGTTTTCGCCGTTTAGGGCCTCAATATTCATCCTGTATCATGTTATATCTGCATAAAGCTCATGAATTTCATGTATCACATATATTGTTCTCTATTTTCCTTGTTATTTGCATAATATACTATTATAGGTCCAGATAACATGTTTTGTTATATCTGAAAATGCCCTAAACGGCGAAAACGTTCACATATTGTTATTAAATAGCAAATAAACATTTGCAAGTTTATATGCCTTAAGATTGAAATTCATTAAATACTTATTAATCATGATTGTTTGGCCAAACATCTGCATAGAATTGGAATATATCAGTCCCCTAACTGCCCATTGTGCAACTCAAACCAAGAAATGGATTCGGAACACCTCAAAATCTGTGCTTCAATGGCTGACCATGATAATATCTTTGAAAAATAATGGAGTGCAAGAGGTCAAATGACTTTATTGTCAAACGCCTGGCATTAGAAAACAACAACAACAACATTAGCATTGTAGCTTTCAGGTGCACAAAAAATAAAAAGAATATTCAAATATACAGTGCTTAATATATAATTACAAATATGGACACAGGAAGCAGACTACTTAATTTAGAAGTATAAATAGATAACAAGTTAAGTACAAGGTTTGAATATGGAGAAATTTTATTAATTGTCTTCTAAATATTTGAAGTTGAACTACTACTTTCTCTCCAATAGATTTGGGGGACCTAGAAATTGACAATCACATAGAAATTCAACCCAATCTCGCCTATATACTTGTGACACGCATTAAAATCTTAGAATGTACCCCACTTCCGTAATTACAAGTGTGAACGGGTGAACCTGACAATGTAGTAATGCGTTATGAACAAGAAATTTAAACCAGGTGGTGTATGTAGTGCACTAAGTAATTAAATTACATCTTTCATAAAAAAATCAACTCCCATTGTCTTACCCATTAATTAATGAAAATAATTATCGTTATTAAAATTTAAATATATCTGCCCTACAGCTCGTTCACAAAATGTCATGTATTAGGCATTAAAGGACATATAGACAAACTGTCGTAATAATAATAATAATAATAATAATAATAATAATAATAATAATAATAATAATAATAATAGGATATTTTTACTAACAACTTCAAATTAGTGTAACTTTGAAAACGTTGAGATTAGGACAAATGTTTATATAACATTTTTTGCTCAGAATATCTTCGGAAATAAGCTTCGTAAGTGACGGTAAAGCTTCGTAAATCACTCTGTATACTTTACTCTTTGAATTTGTCCACCAGGTACTGTTTTATGTTTTTTTGTTGGGTTTTCCTCCTTTGTTGAACACTTTCTTCCTTTTATTTCTTTTCGATATCAAGGTACGATATTCACAATAAGTGAGAAAGAAAGAAGAAAAGTTCTGACATAGGCCTAGACGTAACAACACAGAAAACTTCACAATATAAAACATGAAAATACACAAGGTTTTACCTTTTCATAAAAGCATGGCTACGCCAGTACCCACATATGTAACGGGAAATTGGTTTCCTGTGAGAAAAGGGTGTTTAGAAAAATAAATTTAAAATTGAGCGTGAAGTGGAAACCTACACAAGCAAACATTTAAAACATATTTATATCATATAGGCCTATAGGTCTTGTCTTCTCTTGTCTTGTCTTTTCTTGAATTAATAACTTATGCAGCAGTATGGATTACTCAGATTTACACAGATAAGTAACTCTGTACCAGATGTGGTCAGGAAAGAACAAAGATCAAAGAAAATATACAGAATCCTGTAACATCGGTACAGACGTTAGTCACAAGAATGACAACGACGATGTCGATGAGATGAAAGGACAGAAAAACGTTTAATCCACGAAAATTATACTGTACTGGATCGGCTTAAGTACTGCATAATTTCTCGTAAATAACTAGAATATTGTGACTTTTATTTCCACATTAACCACCACACACCCGACAACAATGTGACTTTTATTCTTAATAATTTACCCTACAAGAATGGGTATTCCACTCAACACAGCAACATAATAATCGTTATTGTACTCCACACGACGACAATGGCACTACGCGACGTGTATTATTGAGAAGAACAACAATGTACTCCTAATTTCAATTAATGTTCACAATGCACTGTGTGCAGAACAAAACTGTCAGTTCTCAGTTCACAGTTCGCTTGCCTTGGCTAGTTCTCCTAGTTCACTGTTCGAGTTCACTACACGTCGACCTCCGATCTTCCGGACTGTGTCGCACTCGCCTCGCGGACACTGTCACAGTTACGGACTCACTCACTCAAGTTCACTGCACGTCGAACCCAGGTCTTCCAGATGCGGTTCCACTGCACGTCGAACCACGTTTTTCCAGATCCTCTCGAAGACTGGCTTCCTTGCTCGCTCGAGGATTCACTTGTAGATTTGAAGACTCAAGACTCCTTTTCTGTCTGCCACTAGCGCTTTTATTTATTACGTCATAACTTCTGTAATCTTCGATTCTCGTGACTTACAGAATATTCGAGAGAGAGATCCGCTTCTCGATCCTTCCTTATTTCCGCCAAATCATAGTAGCTTTTCTCCCTCTCCCTTGCTCCGTACCGTGGCTAGCATCAGGGGCTCGTTTCCCTGCACCTCCTTCTTGCTAGATGCGCGCGCAACTCCTGACGCGACCAGAAATTCCAGACGGGTGCCACAATATGATTACCTAGGGAGGCATATACGTCTTTGAAATTGGAAAATATGATCTTTAATGGACTTTCCTCAATAGTGAAAACCTTTTTAAAATCTCTAATACTTTTCCAGTTATGACCTAATATGTGAGACTGTGTCAACTAACTTGGCAAATTTAATATGGACAAAATTTCTCATCCTCGGTGAGATTATCACTCATTTCCCGTAACTTAAATTTTCCAACTCAGTTTCCTTCATAATTCCACAATTTAAAGATTATGAAATGTTGCATGCAAGTGTATTTCATACTGAATGATATATCCTGTCTCTATTACTGTTTTAGCATTTCAAGATCTTTATTCAATAAATTATTTATATAAAAATTAAATTTTACAATTCATGGCAAATATATTCACAAAAATTATTACCTCTCGATAAGAACAGAATTTGATAACACATTCATTGTGAATGAAAGAGTAATAGTAAATTATGCAACGAGCCTATAATGGTGATAACTAAGATGCATCGGACTCATTTCGTCATTATTAATTCCAACTTCAATTGTCATTATCATCATCATTCAATAGTGCCACTCATGTCAAGAAAAGCATACAGCTAAACATAATATTGTTGATTGCACAAAGATGACATCGTTTTTGAGGACTATGCAAAGATCTCACTGAAATGGATGGACATTAAACGCTGAATTGAATATTGTGTGAGCTAATTCGATAGATAGTACCATAGTAAATTACGATGCTTACAAGTATGAGATCCTAGGACTTCAACAATCATCACTGCGATAGGAATGGTAACAATAAGCCTTGGACTGTGACGTAAGACTTTGCGCTCCTCGTCAGTGAAAAAAAGAAATATATATCCCTTTTACACACCATAAAGGCGTATTGGACAAGTGATGAATTCGGTACTATGGTGACGGCTTTCAATTTCAGAGGAAGCTGGGTGGACGCCGGGGCCGTGATAGAAATTCTGATAACGGGAAATATGCCGCTACCGCTCAGGCTTTAACCAGAGGTCTTCCATTACGTATTGCTCTATGAATTGAGATAGCAGGCCAATTTGCTCTAATTTTTTGTCTAAAATATTCAAAACAAATCTAGACAGCTGAAACTCATCATGCCGGCAAATGTAATCTGATTGAGTTTGAAGAAACACCACGCGATTGGATAAGCGCCGTGACGTCGTGGTTTACGATGTCCTGCGTTAAGGAATGAGCGCTGGTTCGTGTCCTTGTACTGTTCTCCAACCAGGAGATCAACCGTGAAAGGAATGTGCTTACTATTGCCTCGTCTATTGGAACGAAGTAGATAAATAATATTACCGTTATAACGCCAGTTTAAAAACCATGCGCTCTCCTGCATATGTTATTTCCTGTATGAAGAGATTAAAAGACCACGAGATTAACTGTGATCTAATTTTGTAACTAGGGTAGTATCAATATGTCTGTATCAATGTTATGGTTTGTGCTGTGAGAGCTAGCCAATAGAGATAAGGGTACCCACGTGTGTGACCTTATGACATCTTATGACATCAACATTCATTCACAGCATTATCCCCCTTCGTCTCATCCGGCAGAGACTTTCTCGTGGTTGGAGCACAGTAGAGGAAGATATTTTCTCATGAAATTTCGGCCAGTGTATGGGACCAGTGCTTACCCGGCATCATAATCCCCTTGGAGAGCTACGATAGTTAGCGAAATCCGGTTATGGTAATCACCGTACTAACCACACGATATCTCCATTCTGGTAAGATGATCGTCCACCTCTGCTTCTGCTTAGCAGGCGGCTGGTAGGTTTGGGCCCTTAAAAAGCGCCACGGATTATTTTATATTATTATATATGTGTAATCGGTCCTTACTTTCTGGACAATCTACATGCAAAAATTGTGTTATATTGGAAAAGTTCAATGACAGATTTAAACCTTAATAATTTTTAAAACGTGATTGATTACTAGAAAGATTGTGGTACTAACTTTCGAGACACACTGTATTTCTCGCAAGGAGTTGTGGACAATGTTGTCTCATTTCTCAGCCAGTGCGCCGAGGGGACAGCAACTGGAGGCAATAAGCGTCAGCAACACACTGGTAGCAATAATCCCGCTATAGACTTCCTCGGCTCCCACGGGAATCAAGTCCTAGAAAGGCAAACCCAATTTATTGCAGGTGCACTGAGGTACAACTAGCTTAGAGAACCCACTTGCTAGTAAGACCTGTCGTGCTGCTTGCATGAAGGTTATCAATAAAGCGTATGATTCACAACTACACTTCGGTTTAACATTCCCCTACCTGGAAGTTCGCTAAATTAGTTGTCTTAACTTCTGAATCGGCTTCTAGTATAATTTAAACACTTCCCTTTTCCAACTAAACTTACTCAACATAAAATTAGTATTAGGGATGATTTAAAATGTCGGTACTCAAATAGTGAGTATAAGAGAGATTCAGCATTCTTGTTTCGATAAGAATAAACTTGAATTAGATAACTGTAACCAGTATTTGAGAAGAAATAATCTAAAATTTAATGGTATAACAACGAATAAAAATATAAATATATATGACATTTCCTTTAAATTAACAGATTTTTCAGGATAAGTTGGACACCAATGGCATTGCTGTTGCACACAAAAATGCCTAGACCTTATTAGTTGTCGTCGTCGTCGTCGTCTTCCTAACAAGTATTAGGCCGAGTGGCCTGTTACGGTCTCAAACCAGAATTTTCAGTACATCTCTTCTTCGGACGACCTAGAGATCTTCTGCCATGCGGATGGTAATGAAACACTGCTTTTTGAATTCTGCATCGATCTATTCGTTCGAGATGACCCTTCCACTGAAGTTGATATTTGCTGATGAACTGCATAATGGGTTCTACTTTTGAAGTTCTTGCATTATGTCCTCATTTTTTTATGATCCCAGTGAGTATATCCAGCTGTTGCTCTCATGAACCTCATCTCACTTGCTGTTATTCTACTGACATCTTTATTCTTCACAGTCCACGCTTCACTACCACAGCTTAATACTGGCTGTGCTAAGGTTTTATACAAGCCTATTCTTGTATGTCTTTGTACTAGTGAAGGTTTCATGATTTTATTAATGATCCCCATTGTTTTATTACATTTACATATTTTTTCAGCAAAATCTACTTCATCATAAGGTGATAGTGTATAGCCAAGGTAAGTGAAAGTATTTATTCTTTCTATTATTTTATTATTCAAACAGATTTTACTTGGTACAAGGAATTTCCCACAAAATGACATAATTTTCGTTTTTTCAATATTAATTTCCATGTTATATTTTTCACTGACCATATTTAAATTGTGTACTGGATATTGTAAATCATCTTCAGTTGATGCTATGAGAACGAGATCATCAGCGAAAAGTAAAGCATCAAGCTGGAAATTTCGATTAACCTTATTAGTAAAATTCGTAAATAGATGGAAAGAAAATTAAATTTTGCTGGCAAAAAAATCTTTGGAAAAAATGGATAGGCAGATTTTTGGTATAATGAATGGAGACTAGCTCATGTTAGTCCGCTGCGTGCTACAGAGAGGCCCCGATACGTCAGTGAGATTGAAACTCTTTGCCACGTTTTGGGTGCCTGTTCTTTCAGCGAGACGCTGTGGAACTCTAGATATCACTGAATCAGGTTCATGATTGCCGAAGCATTGAGGAAGAAAGGTCCCACAATACACGAAGAAGTCCATGGCATCTCTCAAGAGGGATCCTGTCGGCGAATTGACATATATTTGTCTTACCAGTAGGCTCTACATCCGCCTACATTACCGACCCGACTGTCAGGTTCGAGGGACAGGAGCAACAGCCGGCTAAAGTCCAGCACAAAAATGAAGAATTTATGAGCCCACAGTTCCATACTATTTGGAGCAATTTCACTTCATCTACATTGAAATTATTTGGCCAATGGTTGGAGCTAGGAGCAGCTTCTTCAAGAAGTTCCAGCTAAACAACAACTTCATTGTGATGTTACTCTTGTTGCTATCACAGAATCGCTATTACTTTATTTCCTAAAAAGAAAGAACTTTTATTTGAACGTCTAATCTGTTTGTTTACTATGTTTATTATATGTGATTATCTTTCCTATTTATAATTCCTCTTTTATGTTCCTTCCCTACGTTTCTCTTTCGTGATCTTTCCTGTTCTCTTCTGTAATTTCAGTTTTGTTTCCATTCTGTGTGTCAGTCATGCTTTGCCCAACTAGGCGGTCTCTTTATTGGAAAACCTGAAAAAGTGTCTTTCAAAACAAATTAACAAAAATCTTACTCCAAAGACAGTCTCTCACATAAGAAAGCATGTGACCTAAGACCTCGTTTTAAGGTTCTTTTGACAAAAGATTCTAATGTTTTTGTTCTCAAAGACGATGTAATTTTTTATTGAAAAGTCTTAAATTTAATTTGAATCAACCTCTCCAGATAATGAATTTCAGAACTTCATTATCAACAAAAATCAGACCGTAAATTCTTTCACATATACAGCAGACGTCAGAACAAAACCACTTTGTCTGTTTCAGGGATGCTGGAGATTTCTATATCTACATAGAGTAGCTCTAAAAGTAAATTTTCTGCTCCTCAACATTATTTCTATATAATGCAAAACTAAAGTTAGAATTTGAAAGCCTGTAATGACCGAAGGCATTAAAGAAATTAACAATGAGGCGAAAAATATAAAACTGACATCATACATAATAAGACCATGAGTTTGAGATCTTCCTGAGGCATACGGATTAGAACATGAATGACTTACTTACAAATGGCTTTTAAGAAACCCGCAGGTTCATTGTCGCTCTCAAATAAGCCCGCCATCGGTCCCTATCCTGAGCAAGATTAATTCAGTTCCAATATCATACCCCACCTTCCTCAAATATATTTTCATATTATCCTCCCATCTAACCCTTGACCTCCCCAAAGTCTTTTCCCCTCAGCTCTTCCAACTAGCAGTCTATATGCATTTCTATATTCACACATACGTGTTGTATGCTCTGCCCATCTCAAACGTCTGGATTTAATGTTTCTAATTGCGGTAGGTGAAGAATACAATGGGTGCAGTCCTGCGTTGTGTAACTTTCTCCATTCTCCTGTAACTTAATCCCTCTTAACACCAGGTAATTTCCTAAGCACCTTATTCTCGAACATTAAACTTTGTTTCTCTCTCAAAGTGAGAGTCCAAGTTTCACAACTACACAGAACAACCGGTAATATGACTGTTTTATAAATTCTGACTTTCAGCCTTTTTGAGAGCAGATTGGATGATAAAAGCTTTCAACCAAATAATAGCAGGCATTTCCCATATTTATTCTACGTTTAATTTCCTCTTCAGTGTCATTTATATTTATTAGTACGTTATTTTACGACGCTTTATCAACATCTTAGGTTATTTACTGTCTGAATGAGTTGAAGGTGTAATGTCGGTGAAATGAGTCCGGGGTCCAGCACCGAAAGTTACCCAGCATTTGCTCATATTGGGTTGAGGGAAAACCCCGGAAAAAACCTCAACCAGGTAAATTGTACCGACCGGGATTCGAACCCGGGCCACCTGGTTTCGCGGCCAGATTCTTGCTTCAAGGTACTTCAATTTTTCTAACTTTTGAAAGAATAAATTTCCAATTATTTTATTTCCATTTCGTACTATATTCTGGTAACGAGACATAATTATATACTTTGTCTTTCAGAGATTTACTTCCAAATCTATCCCTTTACTTGCTTCAAGTAAAATTCCTGTATTTTCACTAATTGTTTGTGGATTTTCTCCTAGAATATTTACGTCATCACTGTAAACAACTAGGCACTTGGTCAGTAATTGATTTCTTGTAAATAGTTTCCTTAATCTATAACAAAATATTTCAAAATCCGATCATTTCATCATTACACAATTCTGTTATTCTAGGTTTAATTTGTAATTCAGTAAATATAACATATTCTCTGTTTTTCTATGATAAATTATCGAGCTTTCATTAGTCAGGTAATCTTTTCGTACTTTGATTTTTATTGTTATTTTAATTGTAAATTTAATATTGTAATTTTATTTGTAATTGTAACTGTAAATCTAATACTAATTGTAAATTTATTCTTCATATTATAGTTGGAATCACCTGGTAGAGGGGCAGAGAAGGCCTGACGGCCTTATCTCTACCAGTTTAAATAAATAAATACTAAATACAAAATAAACAAGCAGCTGATGTAACCCGTTCAATTCCAAACCCTTTCTGTTATCCTGGACTTTCCTAACGGCATACTCTAGAGCAAAGTTAAAAAGTAAAGGTGATAGTGCATCTCCTTGCTTTAGCCCGCAGTGAATTGGAAAAGCGACAGATAGAAATTGGCTCCTATAGGAGCGGATTTTTAAGTGCTAAATTTTAAATATATTTATTTTTTATGTGCTAAAAAGTACGAAAATATTTGCTAAAAATATTTTTTTTTAAATATGACAAAAATACCTTACTTAGCTTGAAATAGTAATATACGTTACACGAGCGGTATGTTGACGTTTTCATAGTCGAGGAAAAGATTGAAAAAGCGAAACGTAGTTGAATTTCTAATTAGTTGCAATGAAATCTCCATGTTGGTTTCTGTTTAATGACGGCAACTTCGGAACACCAAAATATCTTTCTTTAACATTGTTGCTATAAAATGTTTGCTGTGTTTACTATACTCCAGCAGGCCGTGATATACGTGTCTTTTTTTTCCCCCAGTCTATAAATGCGAACTTAAAACAAGCGGTAAGGTTATGTAATGATTTATTTTTCATTTTTATATTTTAACAATATTATTTATATAACATATTGCAGTAATAACATCGGCATCTGGAGTCTTGTTGATTTTTTCACGGCTTCCTTAATGTTACTTGTATCAGGAATGCAATAAGTTTCGTGGAGTAGTAGACATTACTTAATTTTTGCAAATATTTAAGAACAATAATTAACATTGCAATTTAGGTGAAATTAATATGTTAAAAGCCTAAAGCAGTAAACTGAATGTCGCGCTTAAGCGGTAAGAAGAGGGAAATTGTTGTGTGTGTTACGTTGGGAATACTGAATGTGGTATTTCACACTTACCGCGTATTGGTTCTGTGCGGAAAACAAGCAAATACGCACGATCTTGCACAAAATAATATGTTAAAAGCCTAAAGCAGTAAGATGAATGTCGCGCTTAAGCGGTAAGAAGAGGGAAATTGTTATGTGTGTTACGTTGGGAATACTGAATGTGGTATTTCACACTTACCGCGTATTGGTTCTGTGTGGAAAACAAGCAAATAGGCACGATCTCGCACAAAATAATATGTTAAAGCCTAAAGCTGTAAAATGAATGTCGCGCTTAAGCTGTAAGAAGAGGGAAATTGTTATGTGTGTTACGTTGGGAATACTGAATGTGGTATTTCACACTTACCGCGTATTGGTTCTGTGCGGAAAACAAGCAAACACGCACGATCTCGCACAAAAAAATGTTACTAGGTACTCACCAATCACACTTGAGTATCAGTTGCTAGTAGTTATCCGAGAATTGCAGTGAACAACCAAAGTCATTTCCAAATTCTCCATCACAAATGCATGCCCATTATCTCTGAACGTCGACTTATACTATGAAAACGATCTTTCCACATCACAGGACGGTAGACGTGCATATTTAATGAGAGGAATGTCACAAACACCTACACCGTCAAATTTCACCTACAGGCACACCCTCCAGTACTTGAGTAACTTTACACATTTTTTATATCCACTGTTTTGCCGTGAATGCACATGTGAAGCAGCGGCAATGTGCTTGTTTCCAGACAAATGTTGGGTTACCTGAGAGCTCTGATCTACACTTACAGATTTACCACATGGTTGGCAAAATAACACTTTTCCGGCGATAGTAAAAATGTTTTTAAATTCACCTACATATTGCTGTAGACGCGATCTTAAACTTGATTTGATTTTAGGCATCTTAAGAGGCTAATATACACACACACTTCTTAATGTAAAAAAATGTTTCTAGCTATTGACTGACAATGTCGGAGAAAAGCTTCCTGTAGCGACGCCACCACGTCTACACTACGCAGCTTATGCTTATGGTCCGATAACGGGGAATCACAACAAGATGTATTTCCTCACTTCATAGGCATGAACGAGAGGCGAGAGATTTGTTTAAATTAAATAATGTTTATACCCGAGCTCTTATCCGTTGTGTTTCACAAACAAAGCGCGGAATGAAATCATCTTCAGCAACAATAAACATTCCTAATTACGTGCTGCAAAATCTCTCCTTCTTGTCCATGTTAATTTATCCTCATATAATAACACTGATATGCTACCTAGCAGTTATCAGAACTTGAGGCGATACTATTAAAAAAAATGGATCACGGATACACCACACAGCACATAGAAACATGAAGCAACAAAGAATTCTTAAAAAGATAACGTATTACTGAGTGATATAATTTATTTAGTTTTAAAATATTTAAAAGTTATTGTAAAAAAATTATTTAAGTAAAAGAACTCCAATATTTATGTGTTTATAATAGATTTCCTGAAAATATGTATTTACATATTTTTTTGTGAAAATATGTGTTTTTATGTGAAATAAAATTCGGGTTTTAAACTTGAAACTTGACATTCGGAATTTTTAACTTTGCTAATTGTGTATTATGACACGCAAGAAAAATATTTAATTAAAAGGAATCAGCTCCTTACTAATCAAACAAAATATCTGATAGCACTAACGACAAACTAGGGATCAGTCAGAACAACTATTTAATCTAAATATTGCCTCGTGTGTGTACTAAAGTAACCATCCCTTTAACCCATTCTGAGAGCTGTTAGGAACGCTATCCTGTTAAGTAAATTTACAATAGCGACCTGACTATCAAATTAGCAAACTAGTTAGGTCGCTAACAGAGCAGAAGCTAACTCACCACCCAGCCAGGTAGCTCGCCAAATTACAAATATAACGATCGACCGATTGGCTATTACACTAGAAAATAAAAATTGAAAATAACATAAAACCGTATTTTATTAATGCACTTAATCAACGGAGTGCTTAACGAGTTCACTCCTTATTACGGAGGTATGAGGTTTGATAACTGACGCCAGACATTTTCTGTGACTCAATAAAAACTGTACGCAATGACGTGTTTCGCCCAATCATGGCTGCTTATTCTTCAATTTTACCACTTTCCTTGCATTTGTTTTTTTTCACCTCCCTAGCATTTATTTGTTTCTACCACCTCCCTAACATTTATTTATTTGTTTGCCAACATTGTGCTTTCAATAATTTAGTCGTTCAGAGCAAAAGTGGTGTAAGTCAAAATGGGTAATGAGGTTTAAAGTAAAAATTCTGTAAAATACAGCGCAAAGTAGCAATTAATATGGCTTTCTTGCTACCCTCTGACTACTAATTGTTTAAATAAATTGAATATTATTTGATACTTTGTGCTGTATTTTGCAGAATGTTTACTTTAATACTCATTACTTAATTTTTTACTTACACCACTTCTGCTCTGAACGGCTCAATTGTAGACTAACCATTTAAAATGACTCATGTTTATTTCATCATCATTAATTAAAACTTTTCTATCAATTATCTTCTTTACATTATTTAGATTACGTTACAGCTTCTGTTGTATGAGATTATGGATAGTCACGTTTCAGACATAGTTTAAAATTATCCACAACTGAAGTGGAATGCAACTGTTTTGATAAAAACTAAACTGAATCAATAAAACCTTCTTGACTAGTAATCGTCCATAGAGTTCAATGAAGAGAGTACAGTTGGCACAACTGGTAACAAGAGAACAGCTGATCTTAACACACTACTGTCACATTGCGAAGTATTTATAATAATGAGCTGGTACAATAATACATATCTAAGAGAGTTTAGTTCATTATTTTGTAAGTCAGTTAATGTTTTATTGTATTAGAGTACTTTTTTCCTTCTAATCTTTATATACTTTCTTGTAATCGTATAATAATCAATTAAATTCTACTCGAGTTTTGATTTTCTCTAGATAAATCAAAACCTCTAGTGAGATTACTGTGTATAATTTTTGTCTTTGGGTGGACGAAGGATTGAGAAGGGTGTCTCTCTCATCAAGGTTGCAGCAAATAAACTCCACTGCGATTCAATAAAAATATTGTGACAGCGACGTGAGAATCGAACTCACGACCAGCGTCCCGAATGAAAGCAGATCGCACAGGCTCCACGGAACATTGAGTGACGTCGCGCGGTGGAGAGAAAGAGAGGGTGTATTACGTCACGCGACGAGTCTGCGCGCAGCTGCTACTTGACGCAGTGGATGTGGAACGACCTTCTCGACTATTCCAGACGTCTGTACACACCTGTAGAAGGTTCTCGCAACTATGATTTCGCTATAAAAGAGCAGGCGCCAGCGAACTAGAGAGAGTCTTCAGAGTTTTCAGTTATTCAGTCAGTGAGAAAGCCAGAGCAAGCAAGCCAGCCGGAGTTCGACTCGAGTGTGCGTCCGCATCTGCGTCAGCATCCGAAGGCCTGAGTTCGAGTGCAGTGGACCGCAGTTGGAGGGACCTGAGTTCGAGTGCAGTGGACCGCAGTTGGAGGGACCCGAGTTCGAGTACAGTGAACTGTCTCTGGAGGTCTGTGGTTCGAGATACTGTGAACTCGAGTGACTGAGATAGAAGAACTGTGAACTGAGAACTGGTAGTTCTGTTTTGTAAATAGTGCTTTGTAAATATTAGTTAAGATTAACAGTTCATTGTTGTGCGTAATAGTCCAAGTAAATTGTCATTGTCGTCGGTGGAGTGCTATAACGAATACTGTGTTGAGTGAAGATCCAATTGTTGACGAGAGCGTTAAGGTGAATTGTAGAAAGGAATTATTGTTGTGACGAATAAATTACATTGTTGTTACAAATAAAATTCACATTGGTGTCAGAACCGGGATATTATCGACAATGGAGAACCTACAGCAGATCCTGCAAGCCATCGCAGAAATGAAAGCAGAAATGAACATGCACATCAGTGAGGTTAAGAACGACATAAGTGATGTTAAAACGGAGATGAAAAGTGACATAAGTGAAGTGAAAGGCGACATAAGTGGAGTGAAAGGCGACATAAGCGGAGTGAAAGGCGACATCAGCGGAGTGAAAGGCGACATCAGCGGAGTAAAAGATGACGTCACTACGCAAATTGAAAGCGTTTCAGCCCACGTAGATGGAATTGTCGCCATCGTGAAAGACGAACTCAGAGCCGATCTTGACAACCTAAACAAGAATTTTACAACTATAAACGAGACAGTAACCGAATTGAGACAAGAGGTAGACCATTTCGACGGCAAAATCCGCGATCTCGAGCGTCGTCAAGAGCAGACGAGCGAGTTGCTGGACAAGACGAGTGAGGTAATGGACAAACACGCCGAGGAAAACAAGCACATACTCACGTTGATGGACCGACATGCTGAAGAAAACAAGCACATCCTCGCGTTGGTGGATCGCCAGGCTAAAGAACATAAACAGATAGTTGCCGAGGAGGTTCGACGTGCCATGCAAGAAGCGGCCACAGAGTTGAGGACTCCATATAGTGCCCCTGCGGAACCATCGGCTTCAGCCAGACATCACAACGTCAAGACGCCGAAGTTCGACGGTACGACGTCTTGGTCGATATTCCGTCGCCAGTTCGAGGCCACCGCAGCACATAATGGGTGGACCCCAGCGGAGAAGACTACTCAGCTGCTGACCGCGCTTCAAGGACAGGCGTCGGAGATTCTTCACAGCGTCCCAGAAGATGGGACAGCCGCTGAGATAATGGCGGCCCTGGAGGGACGTTATGGTGACCATCAACTTGCTGCAGCATTCAGGACCCAACTGAAAACGAGGGTCCAACAGTCAGGCGAGTCCCTGCAAGAATTCGCGATGGCGGTGGAACAACTGGCCCATAAGGCGCTCAGGGGCCTACCTAATGACTTCATCGCTGGAGAGGCGGCCTACACCTTCGGCAGCGGAGTTCGAGACCCGGAAATAAAGCAACAGCTACTCTTGGCAGAGCATCGCACCATCAATGCAGCTCTGGCGGCGGCCCTCAGGATGGAGGCAGCCAAGTTGACGGCGAACGTCTCGGCATCGCACCGGATTAGGAGCGTCGCGGCGGCCGACGTCGAGGAGCGTCAACCGAAATCACCCGAGCGACGAAGACGAGGAGTGCCTACCTGCTGGTCCTGCGGCGAGCCTGGGCACCTGAGGAGGGACTGTGACCGATCTGGTCACAAACAGGAAAACTAAAAGGGGCCGATGCGATGAGGGGCACGTCGGCGCCGTCATCACCATCCCCTCGGCTGATCTTGAAGACGGTTAACAGAAGATGCGACGATGGGCTGATTGCACGGATGGATAAGAGGCCGCCCATGCAGAGTACTGGTAGACACCGGGGCGTCCTCACTATCGCCAGACCGGAAGTCGTGCGTGGCCTACCTGGGAGGACGCCGCTGCGCCGGTATGAGCTACGTACTGCCTCGGGCGAGAACCTGCCCATCCAAAAGAGGTTTTCCTGGATCTGACATTGGGAAAGAGGAGACTAGAGATGTGGGTGTTCGTCGCCAACATCACTGAAGACGTCATCCTGGGACTCGACGCCATGCGGATCTTCGATGCAACGGTGGACGTCAGGCGCCGTATCCTGCGTTTTGGTCAGGATGAAGTGTTCCTGAGGGACGTCGAAGACCAACCCATGGCCAGCAGACTCACCCTGGAAAATCATGTGACAATCCCGGCAGGCTGCGAGATGGTGGTGACGGCAAGACTGGACGGACAACCTAAGAGAAACCTGCTCCTCGATTCGCAAACAACTCCGATAGATGGGGTTTATGTGGCCAGATCCCTACTCCCGAATCAGAAGGTGGTACCGGTGAGGGTCCTGAATGTCACCAATCGGGACAAGGAGGTGCCTAGTGGAACTGTGCTAGGTAACGTCGAGCCGGTGGTGTCTGTGACGTCGCTGGCAGAAAACGAGGAGTGTCACCGACCACGTCCAGATCTAGACCCATCACTGAAAGAGCTGGCTCGAGAATTGCCGGCGAATTTAAGCAAAAGAGAAAGAAGACAAGTCCACGATCTACTGACAGAGTTTCAGGACGTGTTCAGTCTGTCTGAAAACGACTACGGGAGAACGGAGAAAGTTCAGCACCGCATTGACACCGGAAATGCTCGCCCAATCAGACAACCTCCTCGACGCGTCCCTCTAGCTAAACAGAGGGAGATTGACAGCCAACTGGAGGGCATGAAAGCAAGAGGGGTCATCGAGGAATCCGACAGCCCTTGGTCATCACCTGTAGTGCTGGTGAAGAAGAAGAATGGGGACCTGCGTTTCTGCGTGGACTACAGAAGACTGAATGACGTCACCAGGAAAGACTGCTTTCCCCTCCCACGAATTGACGACACCTTGGACACCCTGGCCGGAGCAGAGTGGTTCTCGACGTTGAATCTCAAGTCAGGATACTGGCAGGTGGCGCTACATCCTGAGGACAAGGAGAAAACAGCATTCTCTACAGGCCAGGGACTATGGCAGTTCACCGTTATGCCGTTCGGCCTCTGCAACGCCCCGGCTACATTCCAGAGACTAATGGAGTCCGTAATGAGAGGCCTGACATACGACACCTGTTTGCTGTACCTTGATGACGTCATCGTGGTGGGCAAGACTTTCGGCGAACAGCTGTTGAACCTGAGGAAAGTGTTCGAGAGACTGCGACAAGCCAGACTGAAGTTGAACCCGAAGAAATGTCATCTATTCCAGAAGAAGGTCAACTACTTGGGACACGTAGTAGGGACCAACGGAGTGGCCACGGACCCGGAGAAGCTACAAGCCGTCAGAGGATGGCCGAGACCGAGGGACAAGCAGGAGCTGCGCCGCTTTCTCGGCCTCTGCACTTATTACAGAAGGTTCGTAGCTGGGTACGCCAACATCGCTAAGCCTCTAACCCAGCTGACCGAGGAGAAACGACAATTCCAGTGGACAGACGAGGCGGAGTCATCCTTCCAGTCGCTGAAAGAGGCGCTCTGCACTGCTCCTGTACTGGGATATCCCATCCCTGGAAGGAAGTTCACGCTCGACACTGACGCTAGCAACGTAGGCATCGGCGGAGTACTCTCTCAGGAACAGGACGGGCAAGAGAGGGTGATTGCCTACTTCAGCCGAACACTATCCAAGGCTGAGAGAAACTACTGTGTGACGCGTAGAGAACTTCTTGCCATTGTGGAAGCCCTGAAGCACTTCCACAAATATTTGTATGGCCAGGAATTCCATCTGAGGACAGACCATTCTGCACTCACCTGGCTATTGGGCTTCAAGAATCTGGAGGGGCAGACCGCCCGTTGGGTTCAACGTCTGCAGGAGTACAACTTCACCTCTGAACACCGACAAAGGGAAGAAACATTCCAACGCTGATGCCCTGTCACGACGTCCGTGCCCGGATGGCTGCAAACACTGCCTGAAAGTAGAAGAGCGGGATGGCGCCCACGCAGTCCGAGCAATTGCCGCCCAGCCGAGCCCAGGATGGGATAACGCCGCCATAAGGAGGAGCAGCTGGAGGACCCAAACATTGGACAGCTACTACGTGATGTGGAGTCCGGCCAGAGACCAGTATGGGCCGATATCGCCAACCGTAGCACCACTTACAAGAGCTACTGGGCCCAGTGGGAATCCTTCACTGTCAAGGACGGTATCCTGAAGAGGATTTGGGAGTCGGCCGATGGAAGGACCCACATAGAACAACTTGTCCTGCCCAGGAGCAAGGTGAAGGAAGTGCTGGAGGAGACTCATGCTGGAGTGACTGGAGGCCACTTGGGAGCCAACAGGACGCTGGACAAGTTAAGGCAGAGGTTCTATTGGTTGCATCAGAGAACCGACACGGAACAATGGTGCCGAAGATGCGACACCTGTGCAGCCAGTCGCGGGCCAAGGACCCGCAGTAGGGGAGCCATGCAGCAGTACAACGTGGGAGCTCCTTTTGAGAGGATCGCCATCGACGTTGCTGGACCGTTCCCGGTCACGGATCGCGGGAACCGCTACCTGTTAGTCGCCATGGATTACTTCACAAAATGGCCAGAGGTGTACGCGATTCCCAACCAAGAGGCTTCGACGGTGGCCGACGCGCTGCTTGACAACTTCATCTGCCGATTCGGGGTGCCCCGGGAATTGCATAGCG
This sequence comes from Periplaneta americana, assembly GCA_025594305.2. Classification (NCBI taxonomy): domain Eukaryota; kingdom Metazoa; phylum Arthropoda; class Insecta; order Blattodea; family Blattidae; genus Periplaneta; species Periplaneta americana. The sequence continues at coordinate 45,636,361 of JAJSOF020000033.1, read as the reverse complement.
ATCAGGGGCGCAACTTCGAATCCAACCTGATGGGAGAATTGCTCGAGCGTCTGGGGGTGCATAAAACCAGGACCACTCCCCTCCACCCACAGTCCGATGGTATGGTGGAACGCTACATCAAAACCTTGGAAGAGCATCTGCGGAAGGTGGTGTCCAACCATCAACGAGACTGGGATGCCAGAGTCCCACTGTTCCTCTTGGCCTACAGAGCTTCGGTCCACGATACAACAGGGATGACACCGGCAAACATGGTCTTCGGGAGAGAGCTGCGCCTGCCCTGTGATCTGCTGTTTGGCACGCCACCCAGCGCCGACCAGCCAGCGACTGACTATGTGGCAGAACTCACCGAGAAGTTGAATGGAATTCACCAACTGGCCAGAGAGCACCTCAAGATGGCCAGCGACAGGATGAAGGTGCGCTACGACAGATTAGCCAACTCTGCAGGATTCCAGGAGGGCGACCTGGTGTGGCTGTATCGACCTACCAGGACCAAAGGGAAATCACCAAAGCTGCAGCGTGCCTGGGATGGACCATACCGTGTGGTGACCCGGATCAACGACGTGGTGTACCGGATCCAGCGACAACCTCGAGGGAAGATGATGGTGGTGCATCTGGACCGATTAGCAGCCTACCAAGGGACTGCCCGGGACGAGCAGCCCTAAGGAGGGGGCAATGTGACAGCGACGTGAGAATCGAACTCACGACCAGCGTCCCGAATGAAAGCAGATCGCACAGGCTCCACGGAACATTGAGTGACGTCGCGCGGTGGAGAGAAAAGAGAGGGTGTATTACGTCACGCGACGAGTCTGCGCGCAGCTGCTACTTGACGCAGTGGATGTGGAACGACCTTCTCGACTATCCAGACGTCTGTACACACCTGTAGAAGGTTCTCGCAACTATGATTTCGCTATAAAAGAGCAGGCGCCAGCGAACTAGAGAGAGTCTTCAGAGTTTTCAGTTATTCAGTCAGTGAGAAAGCCAGAGCAAGCAAGCCAGCCGGAGTTCGACTCGAGTGTGCGTCCGCATCTGCGTCAGCATCCGAAGGCCTGAGTTCGAGTGCAGTGGACCGCAGTTGGAGGGACCTGAGTTCGAGTGCAGTGGACCGCAGTTGGAGGGACCCGAGTTCGAGTACAGTGAACTGTCTCTGGAGGTCTGTGGTTCGAGATACTGTGAACTCGAGTGACTGAGATAGAAGAACTGTGAACTGAGAACTGGTAGTTCTGTTTTGTAAATAGTGCTTTGTAAATATTAGTTAAGATTAACAGTTCATTGTTGTGCGTAATAGTCCAAGTAAATTGTCATTGTCGTCGGTGGAGTGCTATAACGAATACTGTGTTGAGTGAAGATCCAATTGTTGACGAGAGCGTTAAGGTGAATTGTAGAAAGGAATTATTGTTGTGACGAATAAATTACATTGTTGTTACAAATAAAATTCACAATATTAATCCGAGTATTCCGTAATTACTGAGAGTCAATAAAATTATTAATCCGAATATTCCGTAATTACTGAGAGTCAATAAAATTATTAATCCGAATATTTCGTAATTACTGTAAGGCAATATAAAATATTAAACGGAATATTCCATAACTACAGCGATTCATTAAAATATTAATCCGAATATTCCGTCATTACTGCGATTCAATAAAAATATTAATCTGAATATTTCATAATTACTGTAAGGCAATAAAAATATTAAACGGAATATTCCATAACTACAGCGATGCAAAAAAAACATTAATCCGAATATTCCGTTATTACTGCGATTCAACAAAAATATTAATCTTAATATTTCATAATTATAGTAAGTCAATAAAAATATTAAACGGAATATTCCATAACTACAGCGATGCAATAAAATATTAATCCGTATATTCCGTCATTACTGCGATTCAATAAAAATATTAATCTGAATATTTCATAATTACTGTAAGGCAATAAAAATATTAAACGGAATATTCCATAACTACAGCGATGCAATAAAATATTAATCCCAATATTCCGTCATTACTGCGATTCAATAAGAATATTAATCTGAATATTTCATAATTACAGTAAGGCAATAACAATATTAAACGGAATATTCCATAACTACAGCGATGCAAAAAAAAACATTAATCCGAATATTCCGTTATTACTGCGATTCAACAAAAATATTAATCTGAATATGTCATAATTATAGTAAGGCAATAAAAATATTAAACGGAATATTCCATAACTACAGCGATGCTATAAAATATTAATCCGAATATTCCGTCATTACTGCGATTCAATAAAAATATTAATCTGAATATTTCATAATTATAGTAAGGCAATAAAAATATTAAACGGAATATTCCATAACTACAGCGATGCTATAAAATATTAATCCGAATATTCCGTCATTACTGCGATTCAATAAAAATATTAATCTGAATATTTCATAATTACTGTAAGGCAATAAAAATATTAAACGGAATATTCCATAACTAAAGCGGTGCAATAAAATATTAATCCCAATATTCCGTCATTACTGCGATTCAATAAAAATATTAATCCGAATATTCCGAAATTACTGTGATTCAACAGAAATATTAATCCAAATATTCCGTTCATTACTGCGATTCAACAAAAATATTAATCGGAATATTCCGTAATTACTGAGATTCAATAAACATATTAATCCGAATATTCCGAAATTACTGCGATTCAACAAAAATATTAATCCAATATTCCGTTCATTACTGCGATTCAACAAAAATATTAATCGGAATATTCCGTAATTACTGAGATTCAATAAACATATTAATCCGAATATTCCGTAATTACTGCGATTCAACAAAAATATTAATCCAAATATTTCGTTCATTACTGCGATTAAACAAAAATATTAATCCGAATATTCCGTAATTACTGAGATTCAATAAACATATTAAGCCGAATTGTCCGAAATTAATGCGATTCAACAAATATATTAATCCGAATATTCCGTCATTACTGCGGTTCAATAAAAATATTAATCCTAATATTCCGTAATTACTGAGAATCAATAAACATATTAATCCGAATATTCCGAAATTACTGCGATTCAATAAAATTATTAGTCCGAATATTCCGTAATTACTGAGATTCTATAAAAATATTAAACCGAATATTCCGTAATTACTGAGATTCTATAAAAATATTTAACCGAATATTCCGTAATTTACTGAGATTCTATAAAATTATTAATCCGAATATTCCGTAATTACTGAGATTATATAAAAATATTAATCCGAATGTTCTCGATGTTCATTTCTTCCTAAAATCGACTTTTCGTCAGAAATAAAGATCGATTCATTGCTACGTTACCATATAAAAAAACCACGAACCGAGGTTTCTTCTCAAGTCGCATCTCGACACCGTTTAAGAAATAGCATAAGTTTTCATAACTTAATCGCGGTTTAAAGGCCGTGACTTGGAGCCATGATCTCATCCTTGTTTTAAAAATCGCCTCTATTACTTCTACAATTTGTAGATCTCAATCCGGCTGGCTTTTGAAAGTGTAGTTCAGTTCACAATTTATTATTTCATCTAATATAGTCAACTACCGCATGTTCTACAAAAATTAATTTCTCCAAATAACTTTTTTTTGTCAGTTATTTTTCACGAATCTGTGTCAAATGATACAAATTGACGATAGCGAGATTGTATTAGGCAAGATTTTGCTGAGGATTCGCTATGCAGTCGGGAAAAACCTCAACACACACCTGAACAATTTGTCAGCCCCAGTGGGCATCGAACTCACGACCAAGCGCATCTTCAGATCATTAAGCAAACGCGGTCTCTTCTTGTTAGAACTCTATGAAGGCGTCATGTATTTAAAAATAGACTTAAGAACTTTACTAACATACGGTAGTATATTGTACACTCTATTTGAAGGGTGTAGGCCTAATAGATATTTTGTTATTGAAGTGTTGTATCAGTGAAGAGTGAAGTGTGTTGTGTCAATGAAGTGTGTTGTGTAAGTGAAGTGTGTTTGTGTCAGTGAAGCTTTATAGTTTATAGTGGCAGTGCAAAGTATTTGAACAATGAAATGTTTTTGAAGTGTTAGTGAAATCAGGATAGTATCAGTGAAATGTGTCGAAGTTCCAGTGCAGTGAGAAAGTTGACAGCGAAATAAGTGTAGTCCTGAAATATATTTTTGCAAGTATGAACATATCATACTCGTGGGTTTTAATTCGAAATTAGGGTTAAGATACAAATTAGATTTACTTTAAATGTTATTTTAAGTGATCATGCCTCATTTAATTGAACCACTAAATATGAAAAGGAAATAAGTCCCAGTTTTGGCAAAAATGAGTTAAAACTGTAGTCATAGGTATTCTCTTTCATTATGCACGAAAATGGAATATGTTTCGCATTTCCTTAGTCTAGATTTCAACACTTTAGTTTTCATATTTACTTTGAAAAGGAGCTTAGTCCACGACTTGTTCCCTTCTCATAAGAAATTCAAGTCTGTTGTTCCTGTCATTTAGAGGAAAAATATGTAGAATGAGTAAAATTGTGTCAAACAATGAAAGTAGTGCTTCTTCAAGTCCTGCAAAACGTAAGAAATGTGTTGCAAATAGTGATCACTACAAGGAAAATCGAATAAAAATGGCTGAAGTCAGGGGTTTATGTAATATCCAATAGCTTTCAGTGTTTCTATGTGCTACACTTTACTATTGTTCATAAATTGGCATATAGGCCTATTAATGCTTTTGATTTCAATAATAAAGATAAGTATACATTTTGCTTAATATTTTTACAATATATTTCGTTCGATATGAAAGGGGAAGAAGTCCCCACATGAAAAGTTTTTGGTTTCTATGTGCTACACTCTATAGTTCATAAATTAACATACGATAAAGCTTTCGATTTCAATAATAGAGATAACGATATATTTTGTTTAATATTTTTACAATATATTTTGTTCGATATGAAAGGGGAACAAGTCCAGACAAAAAAATTGTTTCTATGTATGTATGTATTTATTTACACTGCAAGTGGGCAAGCACCCGGTGGCAGTGGTATATACAATATAAACAATACAGAATAAAATTACAATACAATACACAATACAATCATATACACAAAATAAGAATACACAATAAAATTTAACACAATAATTACAATTAATAATAATACATAAAATAACCTAATTAATAAATGAACCTAATTTTACAATACAACCTACATATGTACAGGGACATAATTTTATTTTTACTAACATTTTTAATATTAACCTGGCTATACCTTTGGATTAGTGATTGAGACCCGGAAACGGCGTTTTCTACCTCCTTCCACGACTGGAATTCTATGATACTGACGTAAAATACAAACAAATCACTTTACTAGGTACAGGAGGGAAGAAAAGTAGTTCATCCATTTACGTAAAGTAGGAAATGTCGCGATTTTGAGTGTGATAATTTTCATTAGGTTTTGTTTAATCAAAATATAGTACAGTATTAACAATAAGTGTTTTACTCACGAACTGAGTTATCCATTCGGACGTATTCATTATGCAGTGTATATTATACTGTCTACAGCACATTAGCATACGATATAGAGAATGAAGTTAAAATGAAAAATAATCATAATATGGTTATTTAAACACATGTTTGAAAATGGTGGCCGTTCATTTCGATACAGGCTTCAGTTATTTTGTGCCTATTATCGCACTATAGATTATTGCATCTAATTCCAATTACCAGTTTCGTCCTTCATAATTAGTAACTCATGTTGAAATAATTCTGTACCTACTCTATAAAAGAGTACCTTACGTACTGTAAATTCAGTCTTCACTTCTGCCCGACCCGCAGACATGCTATCTACTGTCTGTCCAAGTGGTTATGTCGCAGGATCGTAGAGGGGGGGGGGGGAGATCACGTGATAGTTAATTACTTAACGAGGCCCTTTTATTTAAGTTATTTTAAACAGTTGCATAATAATACGTAGATGTCCAATTAATTCCTAACAGAAATTAATGTTCTGAGAAAAGAGCTAAGAAAGCCCAGCCACTAGTCTTTACAGTAGAGCGAGTAAAAGCAGGTTGGGGAAATCGGGATGCGACGTAGGCAAACGGACGACAGTACCTGTGCGAAAATATGATTCAATATTGGAGTTTTCGTCACTGAAAAACGCGAACATATTTCTGAAACGTACTGTAATAACTAACTCAGTATTGCGGCCTTGGTTCTGTGTGGACAGTTTGAACTTAGTTAGTAGAAGGGCTGGGAGTGAAGCACATTCAAAAACTCAGGTACAATAAAAGTTGAAGTAAAAATAAAATGATGTCCCTGTATAAGCCCTACATAAGTTTCACATCGGTACTGATAATAATCTTTCACTTTACTCTCATCTCACTCACTGTAGTGGTGCTATGACGGATTTTACTGACACTTTAGGACACATTTCACTGACACACTATAATACATTCCACTGACACTATAGAACACATTTCATTGACACTATAAATTATCACTGATCGGAACTATTCACTGCACTGTAAAACCATAACATCACTGACTCACCACGCTTCACTGATACAACAGCTCAAATAAGACAAACAATTACACCCTTATGCATACTTATAAACATAACTACATTTAAACTAAACTACAACAATTAAACTAAACAACTGGATTTAATCTAAACTAGGGCAGAATAAATTCAGAAATACACATGTTTTTTAAATAAATATCTTGTGTAGTCTGGTTCATAGAAATATTTTCGATGCAAACTGTTTATATTTCGATGTGTGCAGAAGGTATTAGTTTTTTTCTCAAAACTAACTGAAGGTGACTTATTCCCTCTTCATATTTAGTGATTCGATTTTGGATGCCCCATGTTATTATTATTATCATTATCATTATTATTATTATTATTTATTATTAATTGCATTTTTTATTAATTGTGTTTATTATTAATTGTCATTATTTAGTGTAATTAGTAGGGAGCGGATTTTTATGTGCTAAAAAGTACGACAATATTTGCTAAAAATAAAAACATATTTTTTTAAATATGACAAAAATTCCCTACTTAGCTTAAAAAAATGTTACTAGGTACTCACCAATCACACTTGAGTATCAGTTGCTAGTAGTTGTCCGAGAATTGCAGTGTACAACAAAGGTCATTTCCAAATTCTCCATCACAAATTCATGCTCATTATCTCTGAACAACGACTTATACTGTGAAAACGATCTTTCCACATCACAGGACGTCAGACGTGCATATTTAAAGAGAGGAATGTCACAAATACATACACCGTCAATTTCACCTACAGCTACATCCTCCAATACTTGAGCAACTTTACACATTTTTTATATCTACAGTTTTTCCCAAACACATTCTGGAATTTGTTCCTTAGTAATTGTGCTTCTGAACCTGATAGCGAGTCTAGTTTAATTTCCACGGCACGCACCTCCCTGTTTCAAACAACAGGTTTTTGGATTTTTCGAGTTTTTTATGGTGTCGCACAAAAAGCTTAAATTTGCTAATATGAAAGCCAAATCGTTTTTTAAACAACGATATTTCAGTATATCTTGAAGGATATCGATTGACGAAGCCCGATAACAGGGAATCACAACAAGACGTATTGCCTTACTTGATAGACATGAGCGAAAGTCAAGAGATTTGTTTAAATTAAATAATGTTCATACCCGAGCTCTTATCTGTTGTGTTTCACAAACAAAGCGTGGAATGAAATCATCTTCAGCAACAATAAACATTCCTAATTATACGATGTAAGAGTAATGGAACGGAGAATAATTCTCTCCGGCGCCGGGATTTGAACCCGGGTTTTCAGCTCTACGTGCTGATGCTTTATCCACTAAGCCACACCGGATACCACCCCGGCGTCGGACAGAATTTGTCTCAGATTAAGCTCCAACTCTTGGGTTCCCTCTAGAGGCCGCCCTCTGCACTATGTCATAGCTGTCTGTGAACGTAGGACCGAAGTCCACACATGTGCTGAAGTGCACTCGTTTTGAGTGACTAGTTGGCCGGGATCCGACGGAATAAGCGCCGTCTTAAATCACGAAGTGATTTACGCATGTCATATATATAATTATTTTCATGTACCGAAGTGCATATGATATATCCATGCAGATATTCTGCGTCATCATACGATGTAAGAGTAATGGAACGGAGAATCCCGGCCAATTAGTCACTCATAACGAGTGCACCTCAGCACATGTGTGGACTTCGGTCCTACGTTCATAGACATCTATGACGTAGTGCAGAGGGCGGCCACTAGAGGGAACCCAAGAGTTGGAGCTTAATCTGAGACGATTCTGTCCGACGCCGGGGTGGTATCCGGTGTGGCTTAGTGAATAAAGCATCAGTACGTAGAGCTGAAAACCCGGGTTCAAATCCCGGCGCCGCGCGCCGGAGAGAATTATTCTCCGTTCCATTACTATTACATCGTATGATGACGCAGAATATCTGCATGGAAATATCATATGTACTACGGTACATTAAAATAAGTATATATATATATATATATATATATATATATATTCCTAATTATGTGCTGCAAGATCTCTCCTCCTTGTCCATGTTAATTTATTCTCTAATAAAAACACTGCTGCCTAGCAGTTCTCAGAACTTGAGGCGATACTATTACGAAAATGGATCATGGATACACCACACAGCGCTTAGAAACACGAAGCAACCAAGAATTCTCAAGAAAAAAATAACGTACATCTGAGTGATATAATTAATTTTAGTTTTAAAATATTTAAAAGTTCTTGTAAAAAAATTATTTAAGTAAAAAAATTCCAAGATTTATGTGTTTATAATAGATTTCCTGAAAACATGTATTTACATAATTTTTTTGTGAAAATATGTGTTTTTACGTGAAATAAAATTCGGGTTTTGAACTTGAAACTTCATGTTCGGAATTTTTATCTTTGTTAATTGTGTTTTATCACACGCAAAAAGAATATTTAATTACATAGGAATCCGCTCCTCAGTAATTATTTACCACTGCCACCGGGTATATACTCATTTGCATTGTGAATAAATACATGCATACACACACATACACATGATTGACATTAATTTCTTACTTTGCTATTTATAGACATTTCGCTAGCCCGCGCTACGAGCGTGCTAAACTAGCCCCAGCTATCTACTGGTTACTTGTACGGGATTCATATCATATATCATATCGCTAACACTGGTTTATGAATACGAAAAACGTTAGTTCGCTGATCATCCACCGGAAGCCCGCGCTAAGAATGTATATATATTCTTTCCTGCTATTTCAGAGAATCTTTAACCCCACAGGGCTATGCTTGACAAGACGCGTTGTAAACCCTGCCGCGCTAATCTGTGGAATGGCCACCACACATGCACACGCACGGTTATTGCTAAGCCTCGGCTGTTAATGCTGCGATACATTTAATCGTATCAACAGGCTTATGAGCTCAATTGTGTCGCTGTGTTGATAGTTGTTCGATGTTTACTGTTCACTGTCCTGATGTAATAGTATCGAGATTTAATCGCTTTCACCTATAGCAGTAATAGTACTTCCAGTGTCACAGGGTATAGGTTCATTAGTAGGAGTCGGTAATAATAGACCGGGAAATTTCTACAGTTTCAATTGTGTGTAGTTAAGGACAAACAATGAGCTTGATATGATGGCGAGATTAAAGTCATTAACCGACGGTGCAGGATGCTGCCTTATCTGCAGGTCCAGTCGTCCAGCCTCATCCCGAAGCCACTCTTCCTAGAGGCATCGATATTTACAGATTTCCAAAGTCTTTTACATTTCCGACAGGAAAAACATTGCTGGAGGTGGTCTTCCATCTATCTGTATATGTACATGTCTAAATCATACAATCGTAATAGGCCTACATCCAATCATATAATAAAAATAATCCGTGGCGCTACAGCCCGTGAAGGGCCTAGACCGACCAGCCGGCTGCTGGCCTCATGCCCACATGTCGAAGCAGAGGTGGACGATCATCCAACCAGAATGGAGGTATCGTTGGTAGCACGATGATCCCCCCAGCCGTTATAGCTGGCATTCGCAACCGGATTTCGCTATCTATCGTAGCTCTCCAAGTGCATGACGATGTTGGGTGGGCACTGGTCCCATACACTGGCCGAAATTTCATGAGAATATTTCTTCTTCCACGAGGACTCGAACCAGCGCGCATTGCGTAACGCGGGTCCTAGGCAGGATGCCTTAGACCACGACGCCACGGCGCGGGACATCCAATCATATAGGCCTACATAGGCTATTATTTCACATTCATGTCTGCATCCATGCTTCCATCTATATTCTTACCCATTATATATTGTCGTTGTTCCTGCAATAACTCCTATGTGACATATTTATCTATTTTCAGATTTTTGCTTCTATTAAATAACTCAAATAGTGATACAGCAAATAATAAAATTTCCTATATGTAATTATATTTCTTTCTTTCGAAAATTTAAGAATTCACAGTCTCCTATGTACTACTGCTATAGAATGAATAAATGTGTTTTTCTTCCTACTGAACAATTTTATATTTTGCACATAGGAGTTATTGCAGGAACAACGACAATATACCGGTATCCATCAATCCATCCATCCATGTATACATCTCAATATTAATTAATTAATTAATTCATTCATTCATTCATTCATTCATTCATCCATCTACATCAAGTCTGGACACACTCAAATCGACTCACTGCAGATTTCCCCTTACCTTCCCATTCCAACTTCCCCGACTGAGACGAGTAGACAGGAACGTAAGCATTACTCAGTGACGGATCGTATAAGGCAGTCATTGTAGCTTTTACGAAATTTCGGCTCTCGCTCGTCGTCTGAAATCCATCACTGATGCACAGTGGCTACTGTGCGTTTGTTTATAAGGCAGCGTAAGGGCTTGGGCGGGGGTTTCAGAGTTACGTTTCACTTCCCCGTTATGTCTGGGGCTGATCTACTTATTCATCTAGCCATTCATAATATCTACATAATAATCCGTCCATCTATAGATCTACATATTCATCCATCAATCCATCCTTCAACTCATCCATCCAGCCATCCATGCATTAATACATTCATTCCTCAATTCATCCATAATAAAATTGTATACATCCACGAATAAAACATTGCTGCTTTTGCTATTCTTTCTGCTTTCTTCCCAGTTGTATGATCATACAACTTGAATTTCCTGCAATCAGTTTACATGTTATTACGGCAAAGTATTGAACTAGTATACTTTCTTTTGGATGTTCGATTCCAAGTTTTCTGATTCAATAGGCCTAATGCAGCGGTCGGCAAATGTATTACATTTCGTACTTGTAGAACGAGACTATGATTTCATGTTATTATTATTATTATTATTATTATTATATTATTGTTGATTATTAGATTATTGTTAATATTATTATGATGATGATGATTATTATGATTATGATGATTATTACCATATTATTATTATTATTATTATTATTATTATTATTATTATTATTATTATTATTATTATTATTATTCAATTCACGGTATAGCTGAACCTGTTCAGGTCTCGTATCTTTCCATCTTTTCAAGGGTCTTCCTAAGGAGCGTCATCCTTTAGGCATATAGTCTAGTATTTGTTTTGGAATTCGTTTCTGTGACATTTTATGTAAGTGTTGTAGTTAGTTGTCTCCCTATGTGTTTAGACTTTCTGTTATTGATTCTATTTGTAATTCTGTTCTTATTATTACATTTCTGATTCGGTCCATTTTTGTACATCCCGTGACAGTTCCAAGGAATCTCATTTCTGCAGCCTGTATTTCACAACCATTTCTGCTAGTAATCCGTATTTCACTGCCATATGAAGATTCCACTGCAAGAATGATGGATGTCACTTTCTTGTCGAAAATGAACCAAGACTGTCAATGCATAGCTTAAGACATATAGAATATACATACAGAGTTATATGGCATTAACATTGATAGTCATTGTCCAGAAATGATCGGAAAATCACAGTTAAGCTTTGAGCGCTACGCATTTCAAACTTTCAATTGCTTCTCCTGCGAAATGTATTCCAAATGACATCCATCATTCTTGCAGTGGACTCTTCATATAGTAGTAGTAGGATTACCATTGTCTTACAATATTTAAGCTGCGTGTCTTTTCTTTCCTTTTAGTGTTCTAGAGATTGTGCCACATATTCGGAAACTGTTGTAATTTGATGTTAATATCATTTTCAGCTTTATAGCTGATGTCACAGCCTAAAATTATTATTATTATTATTATTATTATTATTATTATTATTGAACCTTAAATTTTCATGTGGGTTTTTGTTTCCCAATAAATTTGCTTCGTCTTTAAGTACTGTAGACAACATCAACCTCAAACTCATCTCACAAAGGTGTGTATAAGTTATATATATAACTTAAATCCTAATGTAAGACCTATTAAATACACTGCATGAAATGAAATACTGGAAGGTTATGAACATAAATTCTTCTTTTGTATTCCAAGTGATAATAGTACATTATGCAACGAGCCTATAATGATAGTAATTAAGAATCGAGTATGGATATTTATGAAACGAGCGCAAGCGAGTTTCATAATTTTCATACGAGCATCTTAATTACCATTATAGGCGAGTTTCATACGACTTTTTATGCTCGACCATATTTCTAACTTGAAATTACCGGTATATAGATGTATACATTTTATTTGTATCTGACAAGATCGGAAGTGACCTTGTTCTAGTTCGTGAATTGTGAGATGTGCGCAGACGCGAAAGTATTGATTTTTTCCGAGGAACAATAATGTCATTGACCTTGACGTAGTCCCGTTAAACTTGATAATATTATAATATTATAACCTTCATTATTGAATTCGACATTGAAAAACGAGATGATAAATTGAATTTATTTGAATATTATTTACAATTAACGCTAATTATTATAGTAACAGAACATAACCTTCTGCGACACTATTGCATTTCCAGCCTCCGTGACTTTTCGCTAATTCTCTTTCGATTGCATATCCGAGAATAATCGATACTTGCGGTCTTATAACGGTACAAAGCTGACTTGTCATTGGCTGAACACATGTACTTTAATGAGTAGGTGTACTTTAATGACATGCATTAAAGGACTGCTACCAGATGTATAATTAGTACATTTCGGCATGGTCGAGCATAAAAATTAAAATCACATCAATTGCATAGGAAAGGGCCACTGTGATTATAATACATGATATGTTGATGCAAAGCCAGTGACACAAACTTCATATGACACAAATGTGAATAACCATTTCTGTGATAGAAATTTAATCCTGATAAGCTAGGGCCTTAACGAGTGGAATACTTCTTTGTTCATATAAATTGAAAAATATGTTTATAATTTTTCAATATTTCTTTGTCAAAGGTCATTACATTTCTTTTTTAGTGAAGGAATGTCAGCCTGGATTTAAAAAATGCAATCAGAATGATTTTAACAAAGGCTAAGTAGAGGTTATTTCAAACTTTGAGTGAAACTTGGCTTCAGATTTAATGCTGGCATGGCATATAGGCCTAACTATGTGACTATGTACCCACGCTGCTCTTTTTTATTTCATAGCACACACAAACTGCTCTTATTAGTATTCAGGTCTTTGTTCTGTGTATTTTGTATGTTACTACAGTTAAGTTGTACATGTCCGCTAACAAGCAAACAAAAGGCAATCTGAAATCACATGCAGCTGTTTTTAGCCACCGCTTTCTAAATACAATACAGTATTTCAGTAAGTGCATTTTATTACATACCGACAAAGTTAGAAAAATGTGCTATACATAAACCTCGTTCACTACATTCAAAATAAATAGAATATAATAACTATGTCCAATATATTTTGAGAAGTTTTGCATAATTCAAAACATAGAAATTTTCATTATCTTTATTATAATTTTCATTATCTTTATTATCATTATTATTATTATTATTATTATTATTATTATTATTATTATTATTATTATTATTATTATTATTATTATTATTATTATGAGAGAATCCACAAACGATTAGGGAAAACGCGGAAATTCTACTTGAAGCAAGTAAAGCGATAGGTTTGGAAGTAAATCCCGAAAAGACAAAGTGTATGGTTATTTTTCGTGACCACAATATTGTAGGAAATGGAAATATAAAAGTTGGAAATCTATCCTTCGAAGGTGGAAAATTTCAAATATCTTGGAGCAACAGTAACAATTATAAATGACACTCGAGAGGAAATTAAACTCAGGATAGGCTAAATAAGGGAAATGCGTGTTATTATTCGGTTGAGAAGCTTTTGTCATCTAGTCTGCTGTCAAAAATTCTGAAAGTTATAATTTATAAAACAGCTACATTACCGGTTGTTCAGTATGGTTGTGGAACTTGGACTCTCACTTTGAGAGAGAAACAGAAATTAAGAGTGTTTGAGAATAAGGGCCTTAGGAAAATATTTTGAGGCTGTGAGAGATGAAGTTACAAGAGAATGGAGAAAGTTACATAATGCAGAACTGCACGCATTATATTCATCATCTAACATAATTATGAACATTAAATCCAGACGTTTGAGATGAGCAGGGCATGTACTACGTATGGGCGAATCCAGAAATGCATATAGAGTGTTAGTTGGGAGGCCGGTAGGAATAGATCTTTGGGGAGTCCAAGACGCAGATGGTAGGTTAATATTGATAAAATGGATTTGAAGGAGGTGGAATATGATAATAGAGACTGGATTAATCTTTCACAGGATAGGGACCGATGCCGGTCTTATGTGAGGGCGGCAATGAACTTCCTGGTTCCTTAAAAGCAGTAAGAAGTAATAATAATAATAATTATAATAATAATAATAATAATAGTCATAATAATAATATTAGTAATATTATTATTATTATTATTATTATTATTATTATTATTATTATTATTATTGTGCTGATGGGCTACAAATAGTACTGAGCAAACTTCAACATGAGCTATTAGTATCTTTCTTATCGATGTTTTCAACTCAGAAGCTACTTCAGACATTACTGAAAATCGAATCCAATGGAAGAGATAAGCGATCACAAAATTTTGCTTAGAAGTGTTCTCTATCAAGGACAGATTTTTCAGAGGTTGCATACACCTTCAAGGGTCAAGAATATTGATTTTTCACATTTTTATATTAATTTCTTATAAATTCGTAGCTTTATATCAGTGAAGTAAATATTAAAATATCTATATAAATTAACCAAGTCATGCATTAAAACGTCCTCTTATGCAGACAAAATATTTGCCAGCAATCTGTGTCGCTCATTTTTTAAGCTTACACATTTCGCTGTAAAAAAATTGATTTTTCACTTTTCTAATTGTAATTTTATACGATATTTTAGCATTTTTTTTTGTGTGTGAAAGAAATGTTAATATACACGGTGTAAACGATATAAACTGCTAAAATTATATAGGCAATACATATTGTTCTACTGAACAAAATATATACTGAAATTTAATTTTTTCTTATAATTTTACTTTTATTTTGTAAATTACGTGTTTTTAAGATTGGTAGTAGTCTCATTATTTGTTTACATTTAGACTTTACGTAAATGTTATTACATAAAAGATTAATTTTTTGGTCCTACAGAATTTATCTGTTATGACCAGGCTTCGGCTTAGGGACACAGAGTAATCAGTATGAGGTTTAGAGCACACGGAGTATAAATGACGGCATGATCCGTGTGAAGGGGTGATTGCAATAGCACAGTTGGGTCCGTAATGTGCATTACCGTTGTGTGTATTGCTGCTTGGCTGCGGTACGTGTAACAGGCTTCGGCGTAGGGACACCTGATTGAAGGTTACAACTCACGTTAATACTTTAATGGTAGACATTTATTGCTACACTAGGAATGTATTATATATACTGCATCTGTACAGTGTAAAATATATTTTGTGTCGTACTATGACGGACTGTTTATATGTTGAGACACGAAATAAGGCGCGCTCCATTTCCCACTTCACTCGACCAACACAACACTATCGCCCGTGCTTTTTGAACTTCATGCGTTTCTGTGCCCAGGACCGAAACCTGGTTATGATACAATTGTTGTTAGAGGAGAAAAATTCGCTCCGGCGCACAGTGGTTCCAAACTCAAATCTGACTGGACAAAAGGTTTAAATGTTTGAGCTTCAAAACAATATAAATATTGCAGTTCTATAATCCTAAATAGTCGTGTATCTACGATTCGTATTCAGTTTTCCATAAAAATTATTGTGGTCTGCGCAGAAGCAGGCAGATTCAAGTGTTCAGCACAGACATTCTATTCCCGTTAGCATTGCCCTGCAAGTTACCTTCGGAACATCGATGTCTGAAGATATAATATATTGCCAATCCCCTTCGAGTTTCGATTAATAAAACTACAGGTATTTCCCTACATTTTTAGTGCATTTTCGAACTTAACATTGTGTTATTTAGTTATAATACTCATTACTACTCAGAGAAGTATTCCATGAAAATTTTTTAAATTGTATTTGCTGTAGCAGGCCCGCAAAAGCAAAGGCCACAAACGGCCATTGTCAAAGCAGGTTCAGCATTTACATTAGTCATTTAGGTTTGTAATTACAAAGGTTTTATAACCAACTTCAACCACCTTCTCCTGTTATTTATATTTTAATGATGGTGGACGGAATTCCAAGAAGAGAACTAGTTGACATTTCGTGAAAAGAAAATAATATTTTAAGAAGATTAGCCTGTGTGTGTGAGTATGTATTAATTAAAATGGTTTAGGAGATTCTGAGGGACATGATCGTAAATCAGTGCAGAAAAAGTGCTGAATTCTGAATGAAACTTAAAGAGCAATGGACTAATTGCCTCTACGTATTAAAAAATTTTCTTAAGGAAATACAAGGATTGGTTAAGTGTAAAATTGACTTTTTTTAAAAATACACTGTGTCTAGCAACGAAAAAACAAAAATCGTCCACAAAAGCCGTTTCATGAATGTGCTGAGAAAAGTCAGAAAAGGAAGCTGAAGCCTTTGCTGGAAACACACTCGGTTGTTGAGATTGCTCTTGTCGCAAGAAATGGATTTGAGAACAACATACAGGCCTGATGCAGCGGAAATGGTAAAGCAAGTGTTAAGTTTTTAATCAGAAAGGGTCACGAAAATGAATGAAAGAAAAGAAAACAAGATCGCTTACGTAAAGAAATGGGACTTCTTGTCGACATTCTCAAACCAGAATTTAGCGCGCGGAGGTTCTTTGAAGATCCAGGTTTGGCGTCAGAAACTACTGGCGTAGATGAAGGCTTGATTCGACGATTTGGAACCATCTTTAAAACCAGTGGTCGTCATTTCGTAACTCGCTAATTAGTCCCTTAATATACAAGCAGAGCGGAGGGGTAAGCCATGATTTCCATCCCCTTAGCCAACACTTGTTCATTCAACGTTAAGCAATCTGGATATCCTTCTCTCCTACATTCCCCCTTCGCTGTGTATTGCGGGCTGCATTTTATATGACGTAATCTTTGCCGACCACTGCTTAACCCTTTCTTACCTATAGATACCATATGGCAATAATTAACTTTATAGCATTTATATACTTGTGTGTTACATATGAAGGTAAATTTTGCTGGATAACTTCTATTTTAATACATTTTCATCAATATAGTTTTGTTTCAAATGTTGCCACTCCCGTAACTTGGTCACTGAATTGGTCCTAATACAGCTATTTGTTTCAACATGGATTGCTTGTAAATTTAATTTGGGTTAGAAAGGGTTAAAACAATCGCTAGTAGGTACAAATATTGGAGAGTTTGAAAAAATACTGTTTGGGCACTGTAGACTTATACATCCAGAAATATAAGTGGTATTACATGCCGCAAAGTGTGCATAAAATACTTACCCATGGTGCGCAGTTGATAAAGGAAGCCGTACTTCTGTTGGGATGATGTCCGAGGAACCCCAGAAGTCCGAAATAAAGATTACAAGAATTTCAGGGAATAAGCCTATCACGCGCGCAGATTTTGTAGAGCCAATACGACAATCGATTTGATGGAATTTCCTCTGGGCCGATGGTAAGCAGTCTTCGTATCTAACGCCAAAAGAGTAGAAAAAGTGTATCTTCTGATGTAGATCCACTGAGACTGCTCCAGGATCACGATGGTGATGATGATGATGATGATGATGATGATGATGTTGATGATGATATTTGAAAATTAATAGAGTTATAACTCTCTCAAATATCTGTAAATATTTCAAATGTAGGTTTATTTAACCAGAGTTAGCGGTTTTGTTAAAATTGTATTAATATGTAGGCTATTTTATTTTAAAAAATTAAATGATATTTGACTCAATATGTACGACTGTTGTGTATTTTTAGCATCTTTCACACATTAAAATTAAATAGAAAGTATATAATGCATTTGTGATTTCGTTCCAATCCCTGCAAAAATCAGTTTTGTAAAATTATTATAATTCTTTAAAATTCAACCCCTGTAAAAGGGTGGTTTATTTTATCCGATCGTAATCAGAGTTTACACGCAAATGCAAAATGCCATTTGTAACCTGTATACAACATTTTATGAAAATCCGTTAGAAACGACGAGAGTTATTAATTTTGTCCTGCTGGATTTGTATTTGGAACCACTGTGCGGCGCCGGGGATCGAACCGGGTCGCACCAAGCGTTCTAACCACAGAGCTACACCGAAGTTCAATCCACAGCACCGGATCCAATCCCTCTCCTCTAGTGTTTTTTTTCTTTGTAGCCTTACTCAATGTTCGACATATAATTCGAAATATTAAGCTTAAGTCAACTGCCATTAGGATCAAAAAGTTAATCTTTACTTAGATTCTTCGCCTAACAGTGTACATACCTACTGTATAATCCCGACCACTAAGTCACTCAGTTGAGTGCGCTCATTGTATAATGGCAGTTAGGAGCAGTAGGTATATCTAAGTGATTTGTTATTCAAGAAGTTCCGGATACGATTCTTATGGGGATCTTTAAATTTAGTTGGTTGGTTTGGACCGCTTCTCTCGAAAAACTTTGCTATACTTCAATGAAAATTCCTCTGCACTATGCCAGAAAACGATATTGAAACTTGTCTAATTCGAAATCTTGCATAATTAGATTTGTTTAATTGTTCTTTCAACTTTGAATTAACCAAGTTCGACTGTACCAATCTCTGGAAAACTTGGGAAATTTTAGTGTTTCATTTGACATCTGTTTCATGAGTCTGATGTGTTTATCCCAAAAATAATTTTGAAATCCCATCATGACTTTTGCGAAATGATGTTCTTTATATTTTATTACAAATTATAACATTCTTTTTATATTCAGTATAGCGTAGGGCAGCGTTTCTCAACATTTTTGAAGTGGGGACCACTTTTTAAAGTCAGAACAGTTCCGCGGACCACCTTACTCTTGTTCCCTTAGAAGCAAATTTATCATTTTCGTAGCATATTTCAATACCAGTGTACTTATAATTTAAAATCGAATTAAGATTCGGTACGTTGGTCCTTTGTTATGAATTCGGGTGGTCCCTGGCTGGGTTACAGGCGCGGCGCCAGATGTGCAGGGAAAAGATGACGAGAAACACTACGTTCATAGTGCTTTAAATCCCTCTTTTGTTGCTGAGAGTAGAATGGGAAGTCGATAGACGGGTAGGGTAATAAATTTCATAAAATGTCTGTACTGGGAGAAAAACTGAAATTCGATTGCCATGTGTAATTTCCAAACTCTGAGATTTTAAGCTGGAGTGTGATATGCAACTCGTTCGAATTTTTTTTTTTTGTTCTGTCTTTTATGAAGGACCACAAGGGCAGACCTCGAGGACCATAGTTTGAGGAACGCTGGCGTAGGGTATATGCAGAGAGATTCATATTTTGTCTTCATATTCTGATATATAATATTTAGAGAGTAAAGGATATTTCTGAACGCATTATAGCATTAAGTAACAAACTGGGTTGGGAGGAACAAGTCACTAATACCATAAGGAAAGCCTGGAAAGTACTACATTTCTCTATGCGTATTCTGAAGAAATCTAACCGAAGGTCAAAAGAATTAGCGTACAAAATCCTTGTTCGCCCAATTATGGAATATGGAGCAGTAGGTTGGGATCCGTGCAGACAAAACCAAATCGATTCAATAGAAAAGGTCCAACGCAAGACAGCAAAATATGTCAAAATGGGGAAGGGACATGGTGAGGAGATAGTAAAAGATTTAGGGTGGGAACCTCTCAAATCAAGGCGACGAAAAACCAGACTCACCGCATTGTTTAAGGCACAAATGGGACACAAAGCATGGACCGATATCAATGCTAGATTAGCAACACCATCATACTTAGGAAAGGCTGATCATATTAGGAAGTTTAAATGTAGAAAACAAAGAACGGACGTGGCAAAATTTTTCTTTGTTAACCGAACAATAGTAGACTGGAACAGCTTACCTGCGGCAATCTTTCAGGGTGGTCCTCTTAAAATCAATACATTTAAGGAAAGGTTGAGAAGATTAGACTGAAAATGTAATTGGAGGTGCAGTGTAATTATTTAAGTTGTGTCATGTAACTAATTGAGTTGATATATAATGAATTAAGTTGATATGTAATTAATTAAGATGATATGTAATTTAGTTCATATGTAAATAAATTAGGATGATATGTAATTAATTAAGATGACATGTAATTAAGTTGGTATGTAATTAATTAAGGCGATATGTAATTATTTAAATTGGTAATAGTTGGGTGAAATAGAAGTACTTATAAGTTAGATTTACTTTTGCTTATCGTAGGCGTTATTATAGAATAGTTTTTATTTATAGTCCTATGTTTATTGCATCTAATATTTATAGATTTACGTTTATTTTATTTAATTTCTGCAATTGTAATTATTGTATATTATATATCACTGCCACCGGGTGTACACCCAATTGTAGTGTTAATAAATACATACATACATACATACATACATACATACATACATACATACATACATACATACATACATACATTGTAACAGTCGTCGTCGCCCTCGGCTGCCAGCTCCGAAATATGGAAAGTATCTCGAGGATGCACGTCGATGTCAATAATTAACTACGTACACTGATTAATTTGGGCGCCAGCCTCCTCGAGATTACTTCGGTAGAGGATGAGGTTCCCAGGTCAGCTGCAAAACGGTCGGGACATGGGGTTTGGGAGACATGCTCGTAGGTTGAAATGATGTAGGCGCACACCAGAAGTTGTTGGTAAGAACTATGAAAGCGTTTATTATTACTATGTGTTCGTTTCAGATTAGCAGAGATGCGCGTCCAAGTGTATAATATCTCGCTCTCACTTCCCGCAAGTTGGTATACTAATTTCTGAGTTCACGTAATTATATCTTTTGTACTATAAAACACCAGTAATATAACGGACAGTTGATAACGTGATGAGAGGAAAGAATTCAGACTTATAATAATAATGCAACACACGACTTCTTACTACACTCACTAAAAAAATTCTAAGTCCGTAAATTGTTATACTTCCGAGTTAGGTTTGCCGAGAATATGTGGAGTGCAACTTCTCCGTACGCGTTCTATATGCCTTCTGTCTATCTGCCAAAATCTACCCTCTACTTTCAACCACCAAACATAGAATTTCGCCCTCCTATCTATACATCACGTGTCTCTATTAAGAATCCTGATTGGCCATGATTACACTTACGTCACTTAAGACGCGTTCTTCAAAAATTGTTCGTTAACTAGAACATCTCCTACTTCCGGCGTCCTGACAATTCTCTGACATATACCAGATCATCTCTTTTGGAACCTGGCTTGGCGTCATCTTACTGACCACCCGCAGGCAAAGTCCATACATTCCCTCATCAGTCAACTCCACGCCTGGACACATGTTTCCTGTCCCCCTAGCTTGGGTTCGGCCTTCCTGTCCACCTGTTACTTCCGTCTCAGATTTTGAAACTAACTTACACGTCCGCGCATCCTATCCATATAAGAATATTAACACGAAATACTAATCAAATCAAAACCTCCTTATCCTATACGAGGAACCGTCTCAATACATACATACATACATATATACATACATACAATACATGCATACATACATGCATACATACATACATACATACATACATACATACATACATACATACATACATACATACATACATACATACATACATACATACATACATACATACATAATCTAAGTCGACGTCCAGCAAAATTGTCTGGCATTTTGAATCATATATGAAGAAAGTATGAAGGCGATAGAATCGTGCGTGCATTAGCAGACACGTTGCGGCAGTCTGTAACCCTCCCGCTGAGGCCCAAATGGGCATTGAATTCAGCATCTCCTCGTCCTCAACTACAAGTCCGGCCTAATCAGGAAAGCCACATGCCCCTTGGACATCAATAGGGTGGAAGGGAGAGGTTACTCCACATCTGGAAAATCACTATCTCGCATCTCCGGGGCCTACACAGCATTTACAGTCTCCATCCCGGTCATGATTAACCGTCACTCCTGCAACAATTCCCTTGATTGGTAACATTCTCCTTCCATTTAGTCGCATTAATTCACCATTTGCCGCCAAAACCCATTGGATAGCGTCCATACAACCCAGAGCGAGGCAAACAATTTCAGTTAAGAATATATAAAATGATTTTAAATTTTTAGTCATATTTCTGTCCAGAATCTTCTTCTTCTTCTCCCTTCAAGGTTTAGGTGATATCACCTGTTCCGGTCTCTATCGTCCAGCCACCTCTTGCGAGGTCTACCCAGATCCCTTTTCCCGATCGGGCGATAATTCATTATCTTCTTTGGTAGCCTATTCTCTGCCATTCTGTCAACATGATCTTTCCATTTTGTTTTATTTTCTTCTACCATGTCGTGTACTGAGAAAATATTTAAATCTGATCTTATTGTTTCATTTTTTATTTTATCGGCTTTAGTGCATCTTCTTACGTATCTCATAAATTTCATCTCTGCTGATTGTATACGTGATTCTTCTTTTTTTGTTATTGTCCATGATTCAGAGCCATATATAAGAGTAGGTACAGCCATAACTTTATAAAATTTCATTTGAGTTTCTTTTCTCGCTTTTCTTCCTAAAGTTCTTCCAATTGTTCCACATATAATCTGAAATCTATTAACTTTCTTCTCAATATCTTTCTCATAATTAAAACTAATATCACATCCTAGATAATTGAAGTGGGATACTTGTTCTAAAATGTTTCCATTTACTATTATCTTAGACCCAACAGGATTTTTCCCTTTAAAAGCCATTATCTTTGTTTTGTTTGCAGATATAGTTAGATTGTAAAATATTGCGTTTTGGCTTAATCTATACACTGCTCTTTGTAGGTTATCTTCTGTTTCCTGGATAATTATTTGATCATCAGCGTATAGTAAAGTATTTAAAGGTGTGTTAGATTCTATTTTAATCGCAGTCTGTATTTCATCTTTCCACTTCAAAACTAGATCGTCAATATATAAATTAAACAGAGTGGGTGATAAACTGCACCCTTGTCGAACACCTAAATTTGTTAAAATTGCTTCTGACACTTTAAAACCTAAATCTTTTCGGAATATTAAGGGGAGAGGATGGTATTTTTTAAATCTTTTTCCTATCTGGTGTAAATTATTAATTTTTTGTATGTAGAGAGCTCATAGCTATGGAAACTCAACCAAATAAAAATATTTTGAAAAAAAATTATTTCGGGGCCCAAATTTAAAAACAATATACCCAATGCAAGATTGTACTAAAACCGATTTATCTAAACCGTTTTTAAAGATAGATTCAAACAGTTTTTGCAATGTATTTGCAAAAGTATGTCCTATAAACTGTCTGTAACAGAATTTTGATATTAGTCCCTACGTTTGTAAAATAAACACTTAAAATTTAGTAACAATTTTCTGATTTCCTTTCTTGCAAACAAACGGACGTATTATTAAAATGATATCAATTAATAAAATTCTGTTACAGAGAAAAGTTTCCTAATAGTCTAAAGAATGTGTGTTCTAAATTTCATGCATGTATCTTTAATAGTTCAGAAATTATATCCATTTTGTCTGGAAATTTAATGTAGCAAAAAAAAAAAAAAATGAAGTTACTGGAAACCGATAAAAGCGGGCGTGTGATTTAAAAATCCATAGCGCAGGAAGTTTAAAAATGACGTCTCAACATCCGATAAGGGCACAAATACCCACAAAATGTTATTCAATGTATTCCACATATATCAAAGAGTATTTTAAAGAAAAAAAAATTGAAAATTTAATTTACCGGAAACAACAATAAAAGTGGGCGAGTGATTTAAAAATCCATAATGCAGCAAGTTTAAAAATGGCGATCAACATATATCACAGAGTATTTTAAAGATTTTTTTAATTTAGTCATTTTTCATCACCAATACCATCCTCTCCCCTTAAATACAGATCATCTAAGTACTGATCTTGTCCACAAACTAAAGCGTGTTCACAATATCTGCGTTCGTTTCGTTTGTAACATTAGAAAATTCGATCATGTAACACCTTCACTAGAATTGTTGTCTTGGAATTTACTTGAAGAAAGAAGACACTTCAACTCCCTCTTATAACTATTTAAAATCATCCACACCCTTTTACCTAGCATCTCGTTTTGTTTACCTTTCACTACCTCGAACCCGGAACATGTACCTTTTCTCTATTCTTCTGCACAAAACATCCTTCTACTCATCATCTTTCAGCATATCTATTCCACGCCTCTGGAATTCTCTCCCTGACCATGTCAGAGACTGTCGGACAATATCAAAATTCAATTTAAATTAAAAAAATTACATTCTAGTTAATGGAATTGCTTGTTGAACACCTGTCAGGTTGCGCAACTTCGTCTTAACCCATGACATACAATAAATATTGTAACTATGTTGTTGTAAAATTGACAATTAATATGTAATGTATTTATTATTATTATTATTATTATTATTATTAGTTATCACTATCATCATTGCTATCTCTCTTTTATTTCTTTTTTTATTGTATTAGTTCGATGAGAGCTCTATAGTGTTCTTTTGACCATGTTGACTCTCTGTAGGGCTTTAATTTAATTTGTATTATTTTCATTAGTGTTTGTATTTATTTTTTGTATTTATATCTGTTATCTGGTAGGATGGAAGAGCAGGCCTTATGGCCTTAATCCTGTCAAATTAAATAAATAAATAAATAAATAAATAAATAAATAAATAAATAAATAAATAAATAAATAAATAAATAAATAAATAAATAAAAAATAAATAAATAATTTGCGATGAAATAAAATTTGCAAAATATTACCAATAAAGCAAGAATAAAATTTGTCTGACATTTCATATTTATAAAAAAATTATAATTAATAATAACAATAATAATTTATTTAATCTGGCAGAGCTGAAGCCAATTGGCCTTCTCTTCCGCCCGGCCAGACTCTAATTCTGATCGAATATAATAGACTTTCAGTAGTTATTAATATCTAGATCATAAAACAACATGAATGTGAATAATGAATTTCGCAAAGACTGTTTCTTTGACAGCTCGAAAATATTCAATCTATCTTCTGAGAAATCACATATTATGTAATGTAAATTAAGAGCGCAACAATAATAATTATATTTCTCACGAAAATTTTAAGCATTTACTAATACATGTATATTAGGTATACTTTGCCTTTCAGGGCAACCCCTATTTCAGGGGCAGTTTGTTAAAAAAAAAGCATCAGTGCAAAATTTGAATCAAATTGGACATGTGATCTCCTGAAAAGTGTATACTGAAGATTGTAAAACGACGTTATGAGAAAAAACATCGATAAATATGTATTTTATTATTGATGGTATGGTAGTTTAACATGCATAAGAATATTCAATATAAAGGTCATCCTCTATTGGTTAGTATAATGGCATAGTTTGGGATTATCTTATGCACTGAATAACGAAAATAGGCCCTTCATGACGGACGGGTTGAGTGAATTTTCATCCACCTTATCTGCACGATTTGTCAGAGATTCTGACCGAGTTGAGACTTTTACATAAAACTTTAATCCCATAAAGCCCGTTATTATCAAGACATGCATTTAACAATAGGGAATGAGCGTAGCGGAAACTGTATCTCATCTTCAGCTATTGTAAATTTAGAACTTGCTGCCTCGCCGACGTTATTGTTACAAGATGAAGCAGAATCTCTTCTCGTTAGAAGAGATTACTTGCCTGACAGCATCTTGTTTTCTCCTTTATGTGTTACTGGCTGTGAATAATTGACTGCACTAGTTTCATGCACTTTTGTAATAGGGTAAGGTAGGTGTCTTACATAATATGCTTTCCTCTTCATTTGTGCTCAACTGATCAGAGCGCCCAGTTTTTAGCAACTTACCTACCGGTGCTTAAAAATCCCATTCATTAATATAACATGCAGGGTTCGCCACTGAGTAAGTTACCGATGGATTTTGAAGTGGTTCTTTAAGAAGACAGTAACGTGAATGAAATAAATTGTTTCAGAGAAAAAAAATCAAATTGTGAAAGAATTTAGTTATTTTGTTCACTTTTAAAGATTAAAATGACATATTTATTCATTTACATAATATGTATTTATTTATAGATATTCATTTACGATGAAAAAATCAAATTTTGAAAAAAATATTTATTTCGTTTTACGTTTCAAATTAACTTGGTATGTATGTGTGTGTATGTATGTATGTATGTATGTATGTATGTATGTATGTATGTATGTATGTATGTATGTATGTATGTATGTATGTATGTATGTATGTATGTATGTATGTATGTATGTATGTACGCATGCATGTATTTACGCATGCAAGTATTGATGTACACTCATTTACAAAATATCAAATTGTGAAACAACTCGCTTATATTTATGTAAGTAAGTAAGTATGTAAGTATGTATGTATGTATGTATGTATGTATGTATGTATGTATGTATGTATGTATGTATGTATGTATGTATGTATGTATGCACGTAAGTATCCCTTTGGTCTGATTACCTGGTTGGGTTTTTTCCGAGGTTTTCCCCAAACAAAAGACGAATGCAGGGTAATCTTTTGGCGAATCCTCGGACGTCACCTCACCTCAACTCACTACATCTCGCCAAAATATTGTAGAAAATTACAAAATTTTAAAACTAAAAATTGTAAAATATCGTAAAAATTATTGTAAAGATTTGTAAAAATTGTAATTGTAATATTGTAAAATTTTGACTTGGTCCACAACTTAAAGCTTCATTGTTCATGTGAGATCTATGAAATGTAATAAATGAAATGAAAATGAAATATGTATGTATGTACAGTATGTATGTATGTATGTATGTATGTATGTATGTATGTATGTATGTATGTATGTATGCATGCATGCAGGCATGAATGCATATACATTAATTTAAGAAAAAAATCAAATTCTGAAACAATTTAGTTTTGTCCACTTTTCAAAATTAACTTGGCTTATATTTATTTATGTAGGTAAGTATTTATTCATATATATTCATTTAGTAATTATTTATTTTTATTTAGTTACTTAATTATTTATTTATTTACTTAAATATATTTATCATTTATTTACTTCGTTATTTGTTAATTATTTATTTATTCGTTTGTTCGCAAATTCGTTAGTTAATTAATTAATAGCACCCAATAAATAATAATAATTTATAGTATAAGAGAGTAAAATTGGATTTTATGCGCGATGAGGACTTTTAGCGTCCAAGGCGAAGCCGAGGTGATAATTTCCACGAGCGCATAAAATCTGTTTACTTTCCTGTGTTATATATTATTTTATCCATTACTGGTATCTAAATTTCATTTTAAATTGTACGCCTTTTCTTTGTTATATGTTGTTTGTGAAGAAGTTACAAACGAATGAACAGGATCTAATTTAAAAAATGGAGAATGACAATGATCATATAACATTGATAATCATGATGACATTTTTCTTTATTTAAAAATTTTGATCACAAGGCTACTATTGCCTCATAAGATGATACAATATTTTATAATTCAGTTAGGACAGGTAAAGTAGGCAGTCAATATATATTTGAGTGGTAAAATCATTTTGAAACTTACATAAAATCCTGGATGATTTATTAATTAAATGCTCAATAAATGTTCTTCCCAAGTGACCTTTGTGCCGACCACAATTCCAAGCATGGTATACGAACGAATCGTAGAACAAGGTTATAAATTAAATATTCATGATTCTTTATTTATTTCCACACTGTATTGCATAACCCAAGCGAAATAGTATGCACATGAATGGCGTCTTAGAATTACCAGTCTCAGGTGTATAATAATATGACTTCAAATTACAGTTTAACTATTTCAAATTAGCACGAAATAGTATTATACATTTCTATTGCGTAATTTCCGTTTCTGTATTTGTCAATATAGTTAATCTGTAACGATTTGCCTTTCATTCTTTCAATCCAAGTTTCTGCCATCACAGACAATTATTTTCCAGCTCTTGCTTCAATCAACAGACACGTAATAGTTCTCTGCAACTAATGGTGTAACAGCTTCTGACGTCGCTTCTTTATCTCTTCCTTGATTCAAAACACGCTCAGTGTTTAGTGTGATGATCTATGAACAATTTCAATTGTTGAATTAAGTATATACTTCTACAATATCGTATCGTTGTATAGGTTTGTAAAATTTACGCTTATTATTTATTTCTTTACTGTACTTCACTTCAATATTATGTAAAATTAAAATGTAATATTTCTTCAATATTATCTCTATTTTACCCAGAGACAGTACAAAATATATGGCTATAATTTTATACACAGTCTGTGTCTCAATTTACAGATTTAATTATTGTAAAAGATGGAAGTGAATT
Source organism: Periplaneta americana (assembly GCA_025594305.2). Classification (NCBI taxonomy): domain Eukaryota; kingdom Metazoa; phylum Arthropoda; class Insecta; order Blattodea; family Blattidae; genus Periplaneta; species Periplaneta americana. The sequence continues at coordinate 45,607,585 of JAJSOF020000033.1, read as the reverse complement.
AATCCTGCAGATTAAAAGGGACGATAGGATACAATTAAATGAATAGAAAATCTATATTTCGTTTTATGATGAAGTGTACGTTTAATTAGAAAATTAAGTTGGAAGTTTCAGCAGTCTGGCAATATTGCCGATAACACAATCCTCCTTTTTCTCCTAATACAGATGTAAGAGGTCAACGAACTAAGGCGTGTCTCCCTACGCGAATCTCTCTTTCTGGCTACAACGTTGCAATCTGGTTACATCGTTCAGTGGCTTGAAATTGATGGTTTTTAAATTAAATTTACACGAAAACCGTTCACGCTACTGAAATATGCCAAAGGGATAAATGATTTTTTATTGGATGTTTTACTGATATGGACAAAAATCACGATTTTACTCGCAATAGTTACCGAATAAGAGGGTTTTAAACATTTAAAAAAGAAAAATACAATTTTTTCAGAGATATCTATGAACTTTCCACCAATATGTTATGACACGTTTTGTTACATACAACATGCGATTTAAACTCTGAAAATCTGAAGGGTTACTTCACTTCTGCCCTGTATATATATACAACTAAACAGTTTTGTCGGCTGTCCTCTGTGAAGAACTAATAGAACACATTACTGTAAAATATTGCAGCACTTCTATTGTATCGTTGGAATGAAGTCTGGCTATAGCTAATAGAAAGACATTAAACTTAATGTTTAATATTCGCCACGGTTGTTACCACCTTCCTCCCTGTATAGGGAGGGTAATTCCTTACAATTGTTCAACGACAGTACAGTAGAGCTCATAGAAGGCAGTATTTCTGCTTTAGTTAAGGTGAGACTCTTTCGACTTGCCTTCGTTAACGACAAATAAATGCTACTCAAGTAGTGCACACTTGGCTAATTTCGTGATACTAAGGTTTTGATTAAAAAATAATATTCAAATTAAAAAAAAAATGAATGTGTTTAAGTACGTACTTCATTATAGTGCAGGAAGTTACATGTTAGCATTTTATCCCAAATAAATTTATACACCAGTTATAAACAAGCAATACATATTATAAACAAATAAGTTTACCACTCTGCAATGACTGGTATAATTTCATGATAGTCCTTAAATTCAAAACATTTAGGCATATTCAGTCAAATTTTAAGTTCCTCAGTCGGAGTCACAATTGCAACCCAAACAATTAAAGTTCTTTCGGTATTTTGAAAGGGCTTGACATATTTCATGAAATCACTGATCACAACTGACACATTTTTCACCATGCTTTGCGTCCTTGATTTCCTGAGCAAGATCTACATAAATCATTAGGCTTATCATTCGTCTCTTCTTTAAGCACAGATCCTCTTTGTTTGGCTCCTGAAGATGATGCTGTTTCGTTGTCTACCTGTTTTAACTCACTTGAGAGGGTTAAAATGTCATTCTCGTTGACTACTGCTATAATCCCTTCTGGCTCTCGTCGAACTTACCAAGAAAAATTCGAGCTTTCTCTGCGTAATTTTAATTTGTTTAAGACACAAACAATTGTATCTTTCGTATCATTTATATTGTATTTCTTTCCACATTTGATTATCTGATATCTGCAACATTCTCGACGTGCATAAAAATTAGAGATGCTATGAATACACACAAATATTTTACGTTTCATGCTTTTGATATTTCTTCTACTAAGGTGTGTTACTATAGCACAGAAAAAAAATTGAAGAGAAAAAATGGTGTCGTGGAATGAGAAAAACGCTAAGAAAATAACCTCCCAAGATAAAGCTCTGTTACATAATCAGTGCATTGATAGGCATACATTTTTCACCAAGAATTATACAATGTCAGTACAGTGGACTCTCCTAAGTTCGACTGAACAGAATTGAAAGTTCAGTCCAATAAGGGTAGTGGATGTGGCAGGTGAAATGAATACAAATTCTTATTGGTTATCCATCAACGAATACAGTACTGTACTTGCATTTCCTGCCCGCCCCGAGACTTGTGTATGCGCTTTTAGTACCACAGTGGGTTTCGACAGTTCCGTCTCACAAACGGCACAATTCTCAAATAGAGAAAGAAGAGTTCATTCATTTAAAATCAGTGATTAAATATGGATGTCCTAATCAATAAAATATTCAGTTTTCCTTTAAAAAAAGTATCACTACAAGACACAGAACCAATTCCCATTCAAATGGCAAACGCATTTCTTAGTGCCCGTATAGGGGCGTGTCTAATTCTCCTACGTAAGCAGTTGAACTAAAGGATGTCGAACTTGTTTTCTGTCGAACTTAAGAGCTTTCCCTGTACTTATCATTGAAAAAAAAATTTGGACCACAAAACACCGCAAATTTTTTTCTTTTAAGGAGATAGAAGAGTAACTTAAAAAAGTTCTGTATAAAGTGTAAATTAAAATTAAGGTGACATTTAACATTTAATTTTTTAAGGTGGCATGTATTTATTTAGCCTGACGAGTTACTCCCTTGGTTTTAATTGTAAATTATTTAAAAATAGCGTGTAAGATCGTCTTAGACTAGAAATGTTTAGCTTAAATGTAGTTCTGTTTATAAGTATGCATAAGGGTGTAAGTATTTGTCTTATTTGAGCTGTTGAATCAGTGAAGCGTGGTGAGTCAGTGATAATTTATAGTGTAAATGAAATGTGTTCTATAGTGTCAGTGGAATGTGCCCTAAAGTGTCAGTGAAATGCGTCATAGTGCCACTACAGTGAGTGAGATGAGAGTAAAGTGAAAGATTATTATTATCAGTACCAACGTGAAACTTATGTAGGGTCTATACATATGTAGGTTGTATTGTAAAATTAGGTTCACTTATTAATTAGGTTATTTTATGTATTATTATTAATTGTAATTATTGTGTTCAATTGTATTGTGTATTCTTATTGTATTGTGTATATAATTGTATTGTGTATTGTATAATTGTATTTGTATTGTATAATTGTATTGTGTATTATATAATTGTATTTTGTATTGTATAATTGTATGTGTATTGTAATTTTATTGTGTATTGTTTATGTTGTGTATATCACTGCCACCGGGTGCTTGCCCACTTGCAGTGTAAATAAATATATGCATACAACATAGGAAATCGAATGGTGTATTTACTCACAAATTCAGAGCTCTTCAAGTAATTTCCAAAAAATTCGTTCACGTCACTGCAAGAGCGCAGTGGACAAAATCTATGTTATAGTACATCTCTGCCATATACCATCAAAGTTACATTTGTCGCTAGTATAATTTCGTGGTAAATTAAAAAGAAATATCACGAAAATAGCCATTTCACGAATGTTCATGTTTCCCCGTCTTTCCAAACTCTGTCTTGACTAAGGCTAAGCGATCGACGAGCCCTGCATTCTCTTGTTCTCTTATTTCATATTCTGCGCACCGCTACCCCAATCTATTTGGCTTCTGGTTTTCAAAATTTATCCGCATATCATCAGCTAAGTACAAGATCTCATCAGACCAATTTACTTATTATACCCTACCACAAGACATCTTTATATTCTTCATCTTATACAGTTTCAGTTGCTAGAAATTGGAACTCGCTACCGAGTGATGTAAGGGGTTGTTGGACAATAATTTCATTTAGGTCCAAATTACATAAATTCTTACTTAACAAATTAACTGCTGATTAATATGTATTACATATTATAATGAGACTAACATCTGTCCATTCCTATTATTATCATTAATTTCTCTAAATATATTTACAAAACCTCTAATGCCAATTACATTAATATTCTCATTATAGAAATATATTTTAGATTTATATATATATATATATATATATTTTTTTTTCTTTCCCCTGTAACATAGTTCTAGTAAGCTTATATTAAATTAATTTTCATCATTTTACTAGCTATCTCAAACCTCAAATTAATTATAATTGATTGAATTAAATTAGCTCATAAATTAAGTTACTACTTTACCTTAGAGGTTTATCTAAATTTAAATAAATATGTAGTCTACTAGTCGTTAACTTAACTGAAGAATATTGCTGGAGAACCTTTTAAGTGTTGTGTAAATATTCGTAATTTAAATACGTATTGTATTGATTAAGGCTGGTTGAGTGGAAGAGAAGGCCTTATGGCCTTAACTCTGCCAGCGAAAATAAAACATTATTATTATTATTATTATTATTATTATTATTATTATTATTATTATTATTATTATTATTATTATTATCATCCAAGTTTGCCCTACTAGTAGAACGGAACATTTTGAGTTGCATTTCTAACTTCAATTAGATTAATTTTCTGTTATACTCGTATTTTCTGCTTTACAGCTAACGTTTTAGGTCGCCATTTCTTTAAAAGTTTTACCCATAAAGAAACTCTGAAGCGGTATTCGATTTAACATTGAGGAAGATTGTTGTTGTTGGCCTCAATACACATACGTCCATTATTATAAATTCTGACTAAACGTCGAAGCTTCAAGATCATATTTACTTATCAATGACAGTACACACAGTTGTGGTGGTACTGAAACTACAGCACCGACATTATTTTTATACCAATGTAAGTCTGAAGCCGAGGCACTTCCAGAAGAAAGCGTTGCTTAAGGATATAACAGTATTTCTGGATGTTTGGCTGCTGTTGAACTCCTTCTGCTTCACTGAGCTCCTCTCTTGTAATCCGAATTAGGATCCTTTATCAAAGCTCCCCTCGGCGGAGTCTGCGAATGAACCTATCCCCTTTATTACCATTCACGTCACTGCATGTTACGCTTACAAGTTACAATGTGCCAACGATAATGTGTCATTTCCTCTAATATATTGCGAAGGCATCGAAAAACACATTGGATGTATCCAGTAACATTTCTTCACGCTTTGGTGCACACATTACTCCTGCATATATGAAATAGACCACTGCTTGTTATGTATATACATAATATACTTACTATCGTCATCATCATCATCATCATCATCATCATCATCATCATCATTAGAGCTAGGATTTTGATGAAATTGCATCTTTTTTCTAGTAAGCCAGAAACATAGCTGCTTTAGTATTTATATGTTATGTGATAAACTGAGTGTTTCAAGACATATTTGTTAAGGCATTTTTTTTTGCATTTTTTGCCTGTTTCAACTTATAAGAGCATTTTTTGTTTTATTCTGTCATTTTTTATGCATTTTCATTTAATTTTGGCCATAAATCCCCATTATTAATGCAAAATAATGTTTATTTCCTTTGATATTTTCTTTATATATTTTGTCCATTAATACCCATTACTTTGTACAATATTTTAATCGTTTTTCTACACAAATATTGCCATTTTAACGTAGTACACCCCATGTAATGGATCAGTCCAACCATCCCTTTAATATAGACTCCTCTATACCCGGTAATTCCAGATAAGAGTGGCCTCGTGGTGGACTACACGGAAACTGAAAGTAAAGTAAATCCATGGTACTACAGCCTATGAAGGGCCAAGACCGATCAGCTGACTGCTGACCTCACGTCCACATGCCGACATAGAGGTGAACTCTCATACATGGAAGCTACATCATGTAAAATAATTAATTAAAGTGTACTACTTAGAAAAAATTATGTAAAATTTAATTTAATTACTAGCCTAAATATTAAGTTGTATAAAACCTCTTTTCCCACTAAGCCAATTATGTAAGATCAATTTTTAGGGCATTTTAAGGGCATTTTTGAAAGATTTTTAGGTCATAAATGCACTGTTTTAGGACATTTTTCATGATTTATTGGCCATCAAAATCCTAGCCCTAATCATCATCATCATCATCGTCATCATCATCATCACAATAAACTATAACTTGCTTTTTCCAAATTCATGCATTCCTTACACTCAAAAGTACACCGTTTTCGATTAACAGTTAGCATGTCTGACTGTAAAACGACTGTGCTCGGCTTGGGACAGGTTATTCGTATATGGTTGAGATTTTTTCCGGGGATTTACCTAAATGCATTAAGAACAAATACTGGATAATTTTTTTACTCTTCCTACTGGCATTGTCACCTTCATCTCACTCAAGCGCTAAATAGACCTAACCATCGTAATTGATTGAGCGTCGTAAAATTAACCAATAAAAATACCTTTAGAACATAATTCTGAAAGTAAGATGACAGAAAATGTATTAAAGTCGCCCATTGTGTTTAAATTTAATAAATATACAAAACGTTGTACTGTAACGTTTTTATATTAAAAATGCACACATAGGTATTGCTTTTAATACTTTGAGAACAACTTGTATGGCGTCCATAAGTTTTTTTTTTTTTTTCCAAATAACAGAGAACATGAAATTACTTAATTTTTATATCAAAATTGCATTCTCCCTGAAATTAATTGTTTACGCAACTACTAATTAATTTCTTTGTTAAAGGGAGTCTGTAGGCCTACTCCGAATTTCGATAAAAAAATTAATATTTATTTTTGTTTGTATCGTTTTTTCGGTAGTTTAATATGTGTAAAATGATAATATAATTTTATTTCTTCTAATTATCAGCTTTTGGCCCTAGCTTCAGCAAAAATATTGTATTCATTCTTAATGCAAAAAATGTTATCAATGAAAATTTTTTTCTTACCTATTGCTCAGTCGAATTTTAAATTTATTAAGCAGGTAGTATACGTAAAAGTATATTACATATGTCCTATTTTTTCTACACTTGTATATTTTATCGCTTCTCAGAGGAGTGTTCCTATAATTCAGGAATTTAACATTGCAAGGTATTGAAACTTTGACACCATTTTTTTGTACTTTCTTATTTTTTGTGACATTGGTACATTTTTGCCGGAAAGTATTGTACCCAGAAGGCTGAAATTAATATGCAATATCAGTGTGGTGGCATTTTACACAGTAGATTAAAAAATTAAGTTTATTTCTATCTTCAGCAAAAATAAAAAATAATTTTGCAGTCATTTATAATGCAAAAATTGTTATCAATGATTTTTTTCCCAACCGATCATTGGGATTTTGAATTGATTTAACAGGTTGTATACATAAAGGTATGTGACATATGCGCTTTTTCTTCTCCTTTTGTATATTTTATAACTTCTGAGAAAAGTGTACCGAAAATTAAGGAATTTATCAACAGTAATCTCACTAGACGTTTTGATTTATCTAGAGAAAATCAAAACTCGAGTGGGATTTAATTGACTATTACACGATTAGAAAAAAGTATATAAAGATTAGAAGTAACGAAGTACTCCAATACAATAAAATATTAATTGACTTACGAAAATACAACTGTCTTCAAATGTATTATTGTACCATCTCAACATTACAAATATTACGCTAGATGCATGCTAGATGGCAGTAGTGAGCAATGCCTTCTCGTCGAGAAGTTCTCGATCTATTATACACGATGGCAATGTTACTAGTCAAGAACGCTTTGTTGATTCAGTTTCATTTTCATTAAAATGCAACATTCCACTTCAATTATCCGAATCCCAGTAATCAACGTCACTTGACAGATGATTTTCAATAAATCTTAATATTAAACAATCTCTGATACGTGACTATCCATAATATCATATAGCAGAAGCTATAACATAACCTAACTAATATACACAAGTGTTAGAAAAGTTTTAATTAACGACGATGACATAAAAAATAAACATGAATAATTTTAAAAGGAATAATTATAGAATGTAAAATTTTAAAATTTGAATGTGGTTGATGGTTCAATTGATGTTATATTGGACGTGTGCGTAATAGAAGTGGAACTCGTTGATTTAGGCCTACATGGTGTATTCAACTTATTCAGGATTTGCGAATGGTGCTCTTCATTTATTTGTAAATCGGATTTCAGGAGATGCATAGGTATGATCAGTGATTTTTATTAATTCTTGTTCTTGAATGCCAATGCGAGTCATATTTGAAACTGCTGTGCATCGACTGGAGTGGTTTGTAATTTTATATAACTTATATATATATATATATATTTTGACGTCCAGACCAGCGCAGTTTCAAATGTTGGCAAACAAAGAAACAAATGCTAGGGACGCGATAAAATTAAACAAATGCTAGGGACGCGATAAAATTGTGCGATAAGCAGCCACGATTGGTTGAAATACGTCCTTTCGTACCATTTTATTGGTCAAAAGTAGTATGACGTAGTAAGAGTGTAATAGTCATTGTAAGATATGGAAGTACAAACTCCTCTTAAGCGGAAAAAAATGTAAATTATTCTGTGTCTTTTGGCAAACACTTATATTTGTATCAGATTTTAAATAATGATATAATTCTTAAATGGAAATAATAATTTTATTACACATATAGCACCATAATATACAATATTCACTGGAGAGACAGATTTTGAATACGGAAATAAGTTTTTAAGTTGACTTCTACGTGACCACATTGAGAAAGCATTATAAATCAATTAATATTTAACTGAAAATGCACAAAATACTACAACATAAAATGAAGTAATTTATAAATCAATTAATATTTAACTGAAAATGCACAAAATACTACAACATAAAATGAAGTAATTTTACAGGGTAATGATCGATCATTTAGAAAATATATTTTAAGATTTGAGGCATAACTTTCCATGAATGGTCTTTCATTTACTCACACTTACATACATAGGAGCTTGATTATGTTTAATGATAGTAATTATTAATAAGGAAATCTTTAAACTAGACTATTATAATGGACCACCATATGATGGATAGGTGGAAAGGAGAAAAATTCTCTCCGGCACGGGTATTCCATTAAGCCACACCGATTCCAATTCCGATGCTGGATTGAATCCTCTCAGTTTAAGTTCCACCTCTTAGTTTCCCTTTACTGGCCAACCCTCATGCACTGTGTTACAGATGTGTGATTGTGGCACGATGTCCAACACACTATGTGAAGAGGTGCACTCATTACGAGTGACTAAGTGGCCGGGATCCGACGCAATGAGCATCGTCTTAAATTACTCAGTAATTATTTACGCATATCATATTATTGTGATGTACCGAATACGTATGCTATTTCTGTGTAGGAATTCTGCATTAGGACTACCATATGATGAACAACGGAGAAAAATTCCAGAACTGAAATCCGGTGTGGCTTAGTGGAAAAAGCGTCAGCACGTAGAGCTGAAAACCCGGGTTCGAGTCCCGGTGCTGGAGAGAATTTTTTTCCGTTCCACCCATCCTTCATCTTATGGTAGAGTCTGTGTGATTTATCTTGTCTCACTGTGAAAAGAGAGAGAAAGGAGATATGTCTCACTTCGTCTGTGTTATGGCGATGGGGGAATGGAGCGATGCCGTCCATCCATCCAGTGAAGGAAGGGACCAGTTGATACATTCTGTAGCGCAAAATAAAATTACAAAATATCTCTCTTCGTACTGTGTAGTTCCGTCACTGAGCTTGTTTTTCAAGAAACTGAGTTCCGGCAGCCTGCACAATAACAAGGTTTTGAAAGGAATCCTGAAAATTTACAACCCTCCTATAATCTCCACCACCATTTGAAGGGACTTGGTTTTATTGCTACTGAGACAAGATAAACCTTACCAGGTATAGGCCTAATGCAGAATTCCGGCACAGAAATATCATATGTACTTCGGTACATCACAATACTATAATAATAATGGGGCTTGTATGATTACTATTGGGAAATGAATTTTTTAATAAAATATTACTTACTTACTTACAAATGGCTTTTAAGGAACCCGAAGATTCATTGCCGCCCTCACATAAGATTAATCCAGTCTCTATCATCATACGCCACCTCCCTCAAATCCATTTCAATATTATCCTCCCATCTACGTCTCGGCCTCCCTAAAGGTCTTTTTCTCTCCGGTCTCCCAACTAACACTCTATATGCATTTCTGGATTCGCCCATACGTGCTACGTGCCCTGCCCATCTCAAACGTCTGGATTTTAAGTTCCTAATTATGTCAGGTGAAGAATACAATGCGTGCAGTTCTCTGTTGTGTAACTTTCTCCATTCTCCTGTAACTTCATCCCGCTTAGCCCCAAATATTTTCCTAAGCACCTTATTCTCAAACACCCTTAACCTATGTTCCTCTCTCAGAGTGAGAGTCCAAGTTTCACAACCATATAGAAGAACCGGTAATATAACTGTTTTATAAATTCTAACTTTCAGATTTTTAGACAGCAGACTGGATGATAAGAGCTTCTCAACCGAATAATAACACGCATTTCCCATATTTATTCTGCGTAAGTATATTTATGTATATCCTTATGGGGGAATGTTGTACTTTTGACAATTAAATTTTTCGATGTGGCAAAGTTGACTAATCTAACTCCATTGTCACTACTAATTGCGTGTAGGCTCTCTTTCCCAATAGTTGGTCTAAAAATATCCTCCCGTCCTACTTTAGCGTTGAAATCCCCCAATAAAATTTTCATGTGATATCTAGGGAACTGATCAAAAGTATGTTCCAATTCCTCATAGAAGCTATCCTTTATATGGTCGTCTTTCTCTTCTGTAGGGGCGTGAGCGTTTATAACTATGATGTCGCACCATCTACCCTTAAGTACTAAATATGATAACCTGTCACTGATAAATTCGACCTTTTTTACTGCTGATTTTATTCTTTTATGAACAAAGAATCCTGTTCCTAATTGGTGATTATTGTTTCCTTTCCCATAATACAATAAGTAATCTCCTATTTGTGTTATGCCATTCCCATCTAACCTAACCTCTTGTACTCCCACGAAGTCTATTCTATATCTAGCTAGTTCTTTTGCTACTAATGTTACCCCAATATTAATCTAATTTAAACTGATAATTCTGTAAAGTACTTGAAATTACCATATTAATATCATTGTAATAGTTTACTGTCATCGTAGGCCTACTTAGCTTTCGGAACTCAAAATTTCAGATTTCTGACAATTTATTTTTATATAATGTGCATTATATGCATATTTAAACATATTTCAACGTTATTTGTACGCTTAAGTTGACAGATATTCAGGAAACATTTCAAGTTTTGTAATTTTTTAGATATCCGAAATTCCGTACGTAGGCCTACCTCCTCAGCCAAACTAGGGGAAGGACGTATTTCTACGTCAAAAGATATAGCTTAAATTAAGACTGTGGTCTAAACAAAAAGTATTATTACCTTCTTGCATTCCACCATGCAATTTAAGATAATTGTCTAACTGAATGGGCATGAAACAATGTCTTTCACATAATACAGCGTCATAAATTGAAAATAGTTTTCCTACATTTGAGTTCATTGGAAAAATATACCTCTTATGCCACCAACTTTTGGACTATATTAGAGGCAAGGAGGAATATAGACGGAAAACCTGAAGCTCATCATATTGTACTATATTTCAAATTGATCTACGTCCTAACCCCTAATATCAGCAATGATACAAAATTCACATTAGTATATCTTATTGTGTTAGGCAACCTTTCGTGTGAAAATTATAGAGTGAAAATGACTTCTCTACTTAATGATTGCTTTTACGTTTCCGAGATAAAGTATACATTCCGTTTATCATGAAATATTCTCGCTGAGCACGAAATCACTGTTTATATGACGTGTTTATATCATGACGTCGGCTTACATGAAAACAGCATTAATCAATTATCAGATTAAAATACATATTTTATCCTTAACATGTGCTATATTGACTTATTTATGCCCACGTTCACATATGAGCCGTTGATATGACCTAAATAATATTAAATTGATTGTTTGTTAGCTGTGTACTATGTTTTATAAATGCATTTAACTTTTGATAACGTACATAGGCTTCCTATCTAGATGTTAACGTCATAATTGCGTTATGTTACAGAAATTGAGAGCTCTTTAGGCCTTCGACTCTCATTCGGTTTAAATTCATTAACTAATTGTTTTAGTCTATTCATTTTACTTTTCAGCAGAGAACAAATCTGTTTAAAGATGATTGATGTGTAATTTTGATATATTTGGCAGGATTAAAAAATTAATTAAAATGACACTAATTAATTACATCTTAAAAACATAAAATTACTTAGTCACACGTTAAAAAGTGTTAGGATTTAAAAAAAAAAGGTGTTACCTTCAACAGACGGCCCGTTTCGACGTGATGTCACGTCTTCATCAGTGTCTCCTGAACTACTGGTGATCTTGAATTCTGCGATGTTCATTTGTCGATTGTAGGGGTGGGGGTATGTTGCTCTTATGGTGGGGGCTGGTTGTTTGTGTGTTATGACGTATCATGACATCGAATAATGTATGGGTATTGAACTGTAATTGTGTATTAAGTATATGTTGTGGGTATGTTATTGTATTAACTTAGAAAGCATGATGGAAATATTCAGATTGTCAATTAATATAGATAAACACAATATAATATTTGTTACTCAGTCAAATGACAAATCAATGTAAAATAATAACTTATATTATATGGTCATTAAGTTTTATATACATGAGCTACAAATTGCAAACGTTTTCGCCCATTCAGGCATCTTCAGGCACAATTATACATTATCTCAATATCAAACTATGTAGCTATTACATTGGTGGTAGATAAACTGTTTAAGATTAATGGTGTACAAAACATCTCCATAATTAAAATGTAATATTACAAGTCATAAATTAAAATAATGTTAAAAACCACGTAGTGTTGTAATTAAACTTCAAGAGTTCCACAGAATATTATGAAGTTTAATTACAACACTACGTGGTTTTTAACATTATTTTAATTTATGACTTGTAATATTACATTTTAATTATGGATATGTTTTGTACACCATTAATCTTAAACAGTTTATCTACCACCAATGTAATAGCTACATAGTTTGATGTTGAGATAATGTATAATTGTGCCTCAAGATGCCTGAATGGGCGATGCAATTTGTAGCTCATGTATATAAAACTTAATGACCATATAATATAAGTTATTATTTTACATTGATTTGTCATTTGACTGAGTAACAAATATTATATTGTGTTTATCTATATGTTATTGTATGTTTATATATTTCATATTGTTCTAAGATGTTTAACTGTGAACTTTTTGGTGTGATGTGTAAAATTTCCATATCTGTTTCTATATTATTCTATTCATGATTATTGTTGATAATGTGGTCTGCATAATTTGATGTGATGTAGGGTTTGGTTATAGCTTTAATATGTTCATTATATCTTGTGTGAAATTTTACACATCACACCAAAAAGTTCACAGTTAAACATCTTAGAACAATACGAAATATATAAACATACAATAACATACCCACAACATATACTTAATACACAATTACAGTTCAATACCCACACATTATTCGATGTCATGATACGTCATAACACACAAACAACCAGCCCCCACCATAAGAGCAACATACCCCCACCCCTACAATCGACAAATGCACATCGCAGAATACAAGATCACCAGTAGTTCAGGTGACACTGATGAAGACGTAACCTCGAAACGGGCCGTCTGTCGAAGGTATACACACCTTTAAAAAAATTAACACTTTTCAACGTGAAACTAAGTAATTTTATGTTTTTAACAAACAAAGTCTTAACGTAAACTTTAATCAATGTAATTACATCTCTCTTCGTAGTTTATGTTCTTGAATTATCATTTACAAGACACACGACAACTCATGGCGTACTCATATGCTAAAATAAATGTACCACAATTGATGTAATATGTCCGTAAATACAAGGGGTTTTTTTTTTTTACTAATTTCCACACCGCAACCTGTAGCTTATTGTAGCTAAAGCTACAATTCTACTGAACACAAGCACACACTGCAGGACTTCCCCCGTGTACTGGGGCAGGGTAACCAAGGGCTATTGCAAGACATCACACACACTTGGTAAATGGACAGAAAATCAGTCCCGTGAAGGTCCAAATTAAAATCCCCTTGATTTAACGAACGGGAATCGAACCCGGGCCACCTTGAACAGGAGTCCAGTACGCTACCTCGAGACCAAGGAGGCGGAAAACTACAAGGGTTACATCAGTTTGTCAAAGTAATTTGTATATACAGGGTGAGCCGTAAGTAATGCCATTAATTTGATGGGGCTATTCTTTGAGATATTTCAAACAAAAAAAATTAATATAATTTTGCTCGTTTTTGCTTCATTTTTGAGACAAAAATTGTTTTATATGGAATATTTCCATTAATTTAATTACCATTATGCTAAATCAATTTAGATAGATGGATTTATTGAGTAACATTATACATACAGATTTTTATATTATCATAATTTTCTCTAAAATCCAATGCACGGGTCTTCTGACCGTACGTCCTTTGTACCTAAAACAAGTCCTACTTCGTATGTTTCACCCCCACCCACCTATTATTATATCCACTACTCTCTAAAAGAACACACATATTAAAATGAAAATGGCACAACAAAACATATTATATACTCGTAATATATCCTAACCTACTAAAACCGACAAATTTAAGAAAGCAGTGTTTTATTATAATTAATGATTGAAAGAATTTTAGTTTTGTCCTTTAAATGTGCAGAAATTTTATCTGAATAAATTAAACATTGAAATATTTATTAGCATAACGAAAAGTTAAATTTGTTCTGATCAAATTGTAATAATGTATATTATTGCCGCAATTATTTCAATGTCATTTCCGACAATTTTAAGTATTATTTTTGTGTTCTTGTGCACAAATCTTTAAATGAACAATATAAATTGTTTTACTAATTTCATGTAATTTTAATAAGCTGATCCCTTAATTCTAGTGTGTGTTGAATTGGTGACGGTATGTAAAATTGAAATGACTGTATTTCATGAACTTTTTAAATGTTCATTTCATTCTTTTTCGAACAATATAAAGTTTTGCATTTTTGTCAATTAGACCACCTTCATAGACAAAATTTAAATGTGTAATAGAAGCGCTATATATTTCATCTTTGATCTTCGAAGGAGAAATGATATTTTCTTGTGATCCGGCAAGCTAAAGACCGGTAAATATAACAAGAAACACCATTATTTATGAATAGTTAATATAAGTAGAAATTTAAGTAAAAAATTACCTTTTTATATTAGGTAAAAATTTGGCGATTTCCATAACAAAAAAAAAAAAAAAAGAGCGACAGATTTTTAAGGGTAACATTATTCCTGGCATGGATTCCTTTGGAAATTAAGTGGATATGGGGGCTTACGCTCGATTTACGGCACACAAAAGAAACTTGTTCATGAATGAAAAGGCCCCAGGCAAAAAATTAACGGCCGAACTTAAAAATTTGAATGTTATCCCGGTGCTAAAGTGATGTCCTATGTTCTTTGAGGTGGAACTTAGGCGTGTATCGATATTATCTCCCCCAAAGTGTTAAATCGAGTGCAAGGGACAAATTAAATATAAAACCTTCCCATCATTCACTACAGAAGAGCAAAATATAAATACAGTTCTAGGAAGATAGGTAGAGACACGTATGTAGATTACAAGGTACATAGTGTAACATAGGTTATTAGGTTGGTTATTATTTTTATTGATAGAAGGAATTAAAAACAAGTAGAGAGGACAGAAGAACCTATTTCTGTGTGTAGGACGAGTTTAATAAATTTTCAGGTACAAGTCCTGCGTGTGACGAATGTTGATACAGGATGAATTTGGGAACAATTCTATCTTCATGAAGACCTGTAAAATGTAAAAAAGTTTTTCGTTCTTCAGAATATTGATTTGCTATTCAACTTCTGAGGGATAGATTTCTTCTTATTTATGAAGCTAGAAGTTTGTAAGGGTTTGCATTACATTTACATTATTATGATGAAAAGAAAGGTGTAAGTAACTTATAATAACAATGAATATTATGCTGGCGAGAAATAGTTTTCTTTATTACCGGTACGTTTCAGGAGACGACACATTAAGTTTTCAGTAGCTTATCTATATCTGTATGCTTTCTGTCAAGTTTGAATGACTTGAATGATATTTGTCATGCATCTTAAATATAAAAATTGGGGATTTATCCTTCGAAGAGGTGGAAAAATTCAAATATCTTGGAGCAACAGTAACAAATATAAATGATACTCGGGAGGAAATTAAATGCTGAATAAATATGGGAAATATTATTCGGTTGAGAAGCTTTTGTCATCTACTCTGCTGTCAAAAACTTTGGAAGTTAGAATTTATAAAACAATTATATTACCGGTTGTTCTGTATGGTTGTGAAACTTGGACTCTTATTTTGAGAGAGGAACAGAGATTAAGGGTGTTTGAGAATAAGGTTTTTAGGAAAACATTTGGGGCTAAGATGGATGAAGTTACAGGAGAATGGAGAAAGTTACAAAACGCAGAACTTCACGCATTGTATTCTTCATGTGATATAATTAGGAACATTAAAATCCGGACGTTTGAGATGGGCAGGGCATGTAGCAAGTATGGGCGAATCCAGAAATGCATATAGAGTGTTAGTTTTGAGGCCGGAGGGAAAAAGACCTTTGGGGAGGTCGAGATGTAGATGGGAGGACAATATTAAAATGGATTTGAGGGAGATGGGATATGATGATAGAGAATGGATTAATCTTGCACAGGATAGGAACCGATGGCGGGCTTATGCGAGGGCCTTCGGTTCCTTAAAAGCCATTTGTAAGTAAGTAAGTAAGTATCTGAAAGCAGCACAGTCTGGCGCAGGTCGCCGAAACACAACAGTACTTTCGGGTCACTATTAGGACTGTTTGACGTCACGTGAAGTGATACTGCCAGTCTGCTTGTGACAGAAGGTTGACGGAAGCGAGCGATACCGTGCGTAAGCCCACTCACGAAGTTAAACAGTTATGGGCAGGCCTGAATAAGGTTTCGCCGGTCTTTGGTAGGTAACGTGTGTCCACCTGTCAGGTTGATTCGGCAGTGTTTTGCGTCGGGTAAGCACTGCGACGTTCAGATGTAACTATTCAAATAACTTACATTACTGGCGTATTTAAGGCCTACTTTAATTATTTATTGGAAATAAACAAACGGTACTCGCCATTACATTAGACGATCAAAAAGTTTACCCTCTATTCTTAAATATGTATCAGTTCATTTGATAAGATTGCGTGAAATTCATTTTGCTGTGTTAGAAATATCGCTTGACGAACTTTTATCTTTAAATCCCGCAGGTTACATCGACTATTTTCATACATTTTTAAGGTGGGGAGGCCGAGACGTAGATAGGACGATAATATTAAAATGGATTTGAGGGAGGTGCGATGTGATGGTAGGGACTTGATTAATCTTGCTCAGGATAGGGACCCATGGCGAGCTTATGTGAGGACGGCAATTAACATATGGGTTCCTTAAAAGCCATTCGTAAGCAGCTGAGGGTGGAACTGACCGAGGGGGAGGGGGCCGAGGAAATAAGGGGGAGAGTTATTTATTAGTGTTGTAATGAGTAGTATCAACACTGAGCGAATGAGGTAATTAGGGGATAATATTCTATTTGTATTTATTCTGTTTTTTCTATCTGTTTTTTATTGCGTGTGTATATGTATTTTTATATCTTACATTTGTATTTATTATTTGGATTATTTATTGCAATTTCAATAAGGAATTGAATTGTTTACATATATATTTTTTTACTGTGTTTTCTTTCTTTCATATCTTACATTTATTTTATTTTTATTATTTTTGTGAAATTTTGGTATGAAGTTCGATTAGTTGTAATTGTGATAATGATAACGGTAGTAATAATAATAACTGTAGTTTTACTATTTTATTATTAGTAGTACTATTTTTGTTTTCTTCGAAGTTTCAAACTGTGCATAGTTACAGCACGAACGGCCGTACGGGCTCGTGCGAAGGATCTTGTGTACATGAGTTTGTTTAATTGTGTATTAATAAATGCACTTTATTTATTCATTCATTCATTCATTTGTAAGTAAGTAAGCAGGATTAGTAAATAAGCTACAGAACCACACTTCGAAATTGTGACACAGAAAAGGACATTTTGAAAATTTTGACGCATGAAGCAACAAAGATGAGAAACAAACGCTGCGAGCACATGATACGAAAGTTTCACAGCTCTTCTTTCTTTACATGAGGAAACACAAACTTTCGTTTGTAAACCCATTCCAACTACTTGAAACCCCAATGTTTATTTAGAAACTTTGTGTATTTACAGAGAGCGAGAGCGAATTTGGAGGTAGACTTTAGGTTTGTAATTTCATACACTACAAGTGGGATATTATTTAGTGAAAGTTATTTACGGTCATGTTTTCTCGGAACAAATTATACATAGTGAAAGGGAGTCGATGTATCAAAATTTACGAATCATTCTACATTTTAAATGTAATAAAACTTATATTAGACTTTTCCTTCCTTCCTACACCCTTAAGGTATTATGTACACTCACAAAACGCAAAAAAATGATGAAAAATTATAATTTTCAAAATATAACTATTTTAATACAGAATTTTCTTCCCTTTAATTTGATACAAGAATTTTCGATTTATGCCTTATGGTTTTTCAGATAAGTCCCATTTTCCAAAATGCTGCGTCATCAGCCACGGTCACTTAGGCTACTTTTGGAGTGCATCACTTTTGGAGTGGTCTTCGTAGCAGTCAATCCCCTCGTCCAGCATTGCTTGTAAAATAAACTTCTTTCTAGTCCCGAAATAGATGCATAGATATATGGGCATGATCATTAGATTGAAAAACCTTTTTACATAATGAAGTAATTTATAATCTTTTACTGTTAGTCATAAGGCTGTAAATTTGTGTGTCAATGACGTTGTACGTCATTTTAATAAGAGTCCAAAAGTAGAAATTATAATTCTGAGGAGGATGGGCATAAACCCTGTGACAAACACCATAGCAGGATTTGTAGCATCAATGGAAATACGGACAAAAATGCCAAAAAAAAAAGCATTCAACACCTGAAGTTAAAACAAAGCGGAGGTATTTGAGAGGCAGAAAGAAGCTGAAATTGGACCGACATGAAGCTGCTTAAGGTGTGACATATGATGATGGAGTCTTCTAGGCTCTGAAAGTTTGTGGCTCATTTCCTGCAAATAGTAATTTTAGAATATTTAATTCTTTCAAACATGATATCTCTGTCAAATATGGTGACACCAAGAAGATATTGGTGTCATTTTGAAGCTTGAAATGTCCCCCAGTGCCTGACAATGAGTAAAATAGCATTAATATAATTAATAATTATTTATGGATCTTTACATGATTTATGCAAAATAAAATATTATTGTAAGTTACATATATGGTAATATTTAATTAATATAAATAAAAATAAAAAATATCTCTATGTCAGGCACTAAAGAATAGTTTTAGCTATAAAACAGTGAAAAAACTGTGGCTCTATCTTAAAAACTGCATGAGCTATCATGTTTCAAGTTGCATGTCAAAATTATAAACAAAATAATTTTTAAAAATAATTTAGACATAATTTCAAGCGATCTATTCACT